>JAHNEJ010000061.1:0-150766 GCA_022559845.1 Amorphophallus konjac | reverse complement strand
TTTCTGTTTGTTCTCTTTTGTGATGTGATGTCCCCTCGGGGCCCTTTATGTACTTCCTTTTTAATGGAAAGGAATCTCTTGACTTCATGCGTCTCCATCTTATTCTGCATGTGGTTTTATCACTTTGGAAGGTGGGGTAGCGGTTTTGACAATCCCTCATGCGAATGGCTCGTACCTTGGCAGGAGAGCGTCCACCCTTTCAGAGAAAGGATGGGGAACTCGCTCCACCGCGTGACGGCATCCGAGGAGGTGCTTGAACCAAATTTTGTTGGTGGCAGCAAACGTCCTATTGGCCATGTGTGCCGTAAGGGAGACGATTTGCCGGAATGTAAATGAGGGGGTCTCATCAGAGTAGACGTATGGTCTAGGCTGGATAGAGACTATTGCAGGTGGGACATTGAAAAGGATATGTGGTTTTCATCAGAACGGACATAAAGTACGAACTGGACAGATTGTATCATTGGCCGGGCGATGTACCGATCAGCCAACAGTTGACTTCATCATCGATATTGAGCTTATATTGATGCAAGGGGGATTTTAGAATAGACGTAAGGTCTAAACTGGGTAGGGTTTCATCATTGATCGAGTGAGGTGCCGGTCGATCAATAGCGGGTTTCATCATCGATATTGGGTTTATATCGACGCAAAGGGATTTCATATGTTTCATTAGAATAGACGTAAGGTCTAAACTGGATAGGATTTCATCATTGATCGGGTAGGGTGCCAATCGATCAACAGTTGGTTTCATCATCGATATTGGGTTTATATCGATGCAAAGGGATTTATAAGTTTCATCAGAATAGACGAAAGGTCTAAACTGGATAGGGTTTCATCATTGATCGGGCAAGGTGCCAATCGATCAACAGTTGGTTTCATCATCGATATTGGGTTTATATCGATGCAAAGGGATTTCATATGTTTCATCAGAATAGACGTAAGGTCTAAACTGGATAGAGGATTTCATCATTGATCGGGCAGGGTGCCAATCGATCAACAGTTGGTTTCATCATCGATATTGGGTTTATATCGATGCAAAGGGATTTCATATGTTTCATCAGAATAGACGTAAGGTCTAAACTGGATACGGTTTCATCATTGACCGGGCAGGGTGCCAATCGATCAACAGTTGGTTTCATCATCGATATTGGGTTTATATCGATGCAAAGGGATTTCATATGTTTCATCAGAATAGACGTAAGATCTAAACTGGATAGAGGATTTCATCATTGATCGGGCAGGGTGCCGGTCGATCAACGGTGGAACGTACGTAAAGGTGTAGGTCTCGTCAGGACAGACGTAAGGTCTATTCCAGCAGGTTTTATCGCAGGTGGGGCTTGCTAAGAAATGCGTAGGTTTCATCAGGACAGACGTGAGGTCTGAGCTGGACAGGTTTCATCAGAATGGTGATGGGTTTCATTGTCGGTGGGACGTTTGAAAGAGGGTATGTAGATTTCATCAGGGTAGACGTAAGGTCTACCCCGGAAGGGTTTTATCATCGGTGGGGAATGGAGCCAACTGACCGACGGAAGGTTTCATCAGTGAAGGGGAGGTAAAGGCAGCGTGTCGGTTGGCATGGAACTTCGAATTACCACATTACTGACCCAAGCGCCCTTTCGGGTTTTCACCGGAGCCAGCCCCCTCTTGCTTTTGCCCATGCGCCCTTTCAGGTTTTCACGTGGCGGGGTACCCGATTTTGCCTGCAGTGCCCTTTCGGGTTTTCACCACAGCTGGGTTCTAGCCATTTTTGCCCTTGTTCAGAATGTCCGAACAAGTCTGGCGGGGTATCTCTATTTTTAACCCCATCTTTTTTTTTATTTTATATATATATATATATATATTTGAATTGGGATTTTAGCACGGATCAGGCGATGTGCTGCTTCATCAGTGGCTACTCTTATCATCGCTATTGGATATATACCGATGCAAGGATTTCATAGGTTTCATCAGGATAGACGTAAGGTCTAAACTGGGTGGGTTTCATCATTGATCGGGCAGTGTGCCAATCGATCAACAGCAGGTTTCATCATCGGTATTAGGTTTATACCAATGTAAGGATTTCATATGTTTCATCGGGATAGACGTAAGGTCTAAACCGGACAGGTTTTATCATTGATCAGGCAGTGCGCCAATCGATCAACAGCAGGTTTCATCATCGGTATTAGGTTTATACCAATGCAAAGATTTCATATGTTTCATCAGGATAGACGTAGGGTCTAAACTGGATAGGTTTCATCGTTGATCGGGCAGTGCACCAATCGATCAACAGCAGGTTTCATCATCGGTATTGGGTTTATACCAATGCAAGGATTTCATATGTTTCATCAAGATAGACGTAGGGTCTAAACTGGATAGGTTTCATCATTGATCGGGCAGGATGCTGATCGATCAACGGTGAACTTCACCATGGTGGGACGTAAAGAGACATGCAAATTTAATAGGACGGGTTTCTTTGTCGATCGGGCAGGGTGCCCATCGACCGAAGGTGGGTTTCATCATCGGTATTGGGTTTATACCAATGCAAGGATTTCATGAATTTCATCAGAATAGACGTAAGGTCTACACTGGGCTAGTTTTATCGTTGATCGAGCAGGGTGCCAATCGACCAACAGCAGGTTTCATCATCGGTATTGGGTTTATACCAATGCAAGGATTTCATAAGTTTCATCAGGATAGACGTAAGGTCTAAACTGGATAGGTTTCATCATTGATCGGGCAAGGTGCCAATCGATCAACAACAGGCTTCATCATCGGTATTGGGTTTATACCAATGCAAGGATTTCATATGTTTCATCAGGATAGACGTAGGGTCTAAACTGGATAGGTTTCATCATTGATCGGGCAAGGTGCCGGTCGATCGACGAGAGGTTTATGGCGGGAGGTGAGGCTTCTTTAGGATCACCACGTTACTGACTCAAGCGCCCTTTCGGATTTTCACCGAGGCCAGCCCCCTCTTGCTTTTGCCCACGCGCCCTTTTGGGTTTTCACGTGGCGGGGTACCCGATTTTGCCTGAAGTGCCCTTTCGGGCTTTCACCACAGCTGGGTTCTAGCCATTTTTTCCCTTGCTCAGAAAACCTGAACAAGACCGGCGGGGTATCTCTATTTTTAACCCCATCTTTTTTTATTTATTTATTTTCATTCTTTTATTCTCTCTTCCCCTCTTTTTTGGGAGGGTGACAAGTCGGAATGCCATTAGATCATGACGAGGGATGGCTTGGCTAGGGCGGAGTGCCGCTATACCAAGAAAGGGTGTAGCTCGGCTAGGGCGGGATGCTGCTAGACCAAGGAAAGGGTATATCTTGGCTAGGGCTGGATGCCACTAAGCCGAAGAAAGGTAGCTTGGTTAGGGCGGAGTGCCACTAGTCCAAGGAAAGGGTGTATCTCGGCTAGGGCGGGATGCCGCTAAGCCAAGGAAAGGGTGTATCTCGGCTAGGGCTGGATGCCGCTAAGCCAAGAAAAGGGTGTATCTCGGCTAGGGCTGGATGCCGCTAGACCAAGGAAAAGGTGGCTTGGCTGGGGCGGAGTGCCACTAGACCAAGGAAGGGTAGCTCGATCAGGGCGGAGTGCCACTAGACCAAGGAAAGGTAGCTTGGATAGGGTGGAGTGCCACTAATCCAAGGAAACGTGGCCCGGTTAGGGCGGAGTGCCACTAGGCCAAGGGAAAGGTAGCTCGGTTAGGGCAGAGTGCCACTAAGCCAAGGAAAGGGTGTATCTCGGCTAGGGCTGGATGCCGCTAGACCAAGGAAAAGGTGGCTTGGCTAGGGCGGAGTGCCACTAGACCAAGGAAGGGTAGCTTGATCAGGGCGGAGTGCCACTAGACCAAGGAAAGGGTGTATCTTGGCTAGGGCGGGATGCCACTAAGCCAAGGAAAGGTAGCTTGGTTAGGGCGGAGTGCCACTCAGCCAAGGAAAGGGTGTATCTCGGTTAGGGCGGGATGCCATTAAGCCAAGGCAAAGGTGTATCTCGGCTAGGGCTGGATGCCGCTAGACCAAGGAAAAGGGTAGCTTGATCAGGGCGGAGTGCCACTAGACCAAGGAAAGGGTGTATCTCGGCTAGGGCGGGATGCCACTAAGCCAAGGAAAGGGTGTATCTCGGTTAGGGCGGGATGCCACTAAGCCAAGGAAAGGTTGTATCTCGGCTAGGGCTGGATGCCGCTAGACCAAGGAAAAGGGTGTATCTCGGCTAGGGCTGGATGCCGCTAGACCAAGGAAAAGGTGTATCTCGGCTAGGGCTGGATGCACTAAGCCAAGGAAAGGTAGCTTGGTTAGGGCGGAGTGCCACTCAGCCAAGAAAAGGGTGTATCTCGGTTAGGGCGGGATGCCACTAAGCCAAGGCAAAGGTGTATCTCGGCTAGGGCTGGATGCCGCTAGACCAAGGAAAAGGTGTATCTCGGCTAGGGCTGGATGCCACTAAGCCAAGGAAAGGTAGTCTTTGTCCGATTACTCGGGGAATATTGGTTGTGCAGCATGATACAGCTTGAGGTGTTTACCGTTGAGTGGCGAGAACTGAATTTCCCCTCGATGGTTAACAACTACGTAGGCCCCTCCTTCGTAGACCCTTTGTATCACATAAGGACCTTCCCAATTAGCATTCAGCTTCCCTTTTGGGTTGGACGCCATGACTTCTTTTTTCTTGACCATGACGAGGTCACCTTTCTTGAATTCTCGTCCTTTTACGAGTTTATTGAATGCAGTGGCCATGCGGGCCTGATACATTTGGATATTCTTCTGAGCTTGGAGGCGCTTCCCTTCCAATTCAGTCAGTTCTTCTAACCTTCTTTCAGCATTTGTTTGTTCGCCACGGGTCAGGCCATATTGGATTGACACTCTGAGTGACGGGACTTCCAGCTCTAGTGGAACCACTGCCTCCGAGCCGTATACCAATGAGTATGGTGAGCACCCTGTAGGTGTCTTAAAGACGGTGCGGTATGCCCACAGAGCTTCATACATCTTTTCTTCCCAGTCCTTCTTATTAGAACTGACAACCTTGGCTAACAAGGTGCACAAAGTCTTGTTAAAAGCTTCTGCCAATCCGTTTGCCTGGGGATTGTAGGGAGTGGAGGTTCTCCATTCAATCTTATACTTCTCGGCAAGCCGATAAATTTTCTGATTTCTGAAATGACTTCCATTATCAGATATTATTCGGTTGGGGATCCCGAACCGGAAGATAATATTCTGCTTGATAAATCTGGCGACCAGTTCACCAGTCACTTCTCTTAATGCTACAGCTTCCGCCCATCGGGAGAAGTAATCTGTCATGGCCAATATGTACTTATGACCGGCCGAGGAGGTCGGCAGTGGCCCGACTACATCAGTTCCCCATTGTGCAAATGGCCAGCTAGGAACTGTAGGGTGCAGAGTTGTAGGTGGCCTTCTAGGCACGGTAGCATGCTCCTGACACTTCTGGCATGACTTTGCAAATTTACAGCAGTCTTCAAACATGGTAGGCCAATAGTAGCCCAGCTTCTTGATTTCTATCTTCATTTTGGGGCCAGCCTGGTGGGCGCCTGCTGTCCCAGCGTGTATTTCTTTCATCGCTTGCCAAGCTTCCTCAGTGGACAGGCAGCGGAGTAGAATCTTTTTGCGTGCATCCGCCATTATTCGGAATAAAGTTCCATTTCTGAATTCATAGGAATCTTTGATTCTCAGGAGTTTCATCTTTTCCTCCCTTTTCTGTGGCAGCTGTTGGTGCAGAAACCACTGTAGCAAATGCTGTCTCCAATCAGACGCCTGTACTGCGCTGATAGTGGCAACTTCTTCCTCTTCGGGGCACCCTTCTAGCATACTGGGGACTTGCCGCCGGTTTATAACAACAATGTTCAGTGTTTCATCTGGCGGGACTGCTAGTGAGCTGGCCAGCTTTGCCAGTGCATCAGCCTGGGCATTATGTCCACGGCCCACATGTTTGAGTTCAATATGATAGAACTTTGCCATGAGGCGTACAGCTTTCTGGTGATAGGGATTTAGTTCTGGCTTCCGCACTTCGAACTCCCCTTGGACTTGTTTTATTATCAACATCGAATCCCCGAATACCTGAAGCATTTGGATACCCATGTTGAGGCTGATATTGAGTCCGATTATCAGAGCTTCATATTCGGCTTCATTATTGGTGCATGGCTTGTTTATAGAACAGGAAGTATGCACAACCTCCCCCTCTGGTGATTTCAGCACAATACCGGCTCCAGCCCGTATTCTGGTCTTTCCATCGGAATCTGCCTCCGTTCTGGATGCTCCATCAAAGAACAGTTGCCACATAACTGGCTGAGCTTGACAGGCCTCGAGTGTCTCATCATCGGGTAATTCAGTCCCCAACATATCATTCTCCGGCACAGGATGCTCCGCGAAGAAATCAGCCACGGCCTGTCCTTTTATTGCCCTCTGGGGTATATATGTGATATCGAATTCCATCAGAATTACTGCCCATTTGCCCAACCGGCCTTTCAGTACTGGTTGAGTCAATATGTATTTGAGTGGATCTGCTGCAGATATCAATCTGACTTCATGGGACAACATATAGTGTCGGAGCTTTTTGACAGCAAAGACTAGTGCCAAGCAGGTCTTTTCTATGTAGCTGTAGCTTTCTTCAGTTCTCATCAGCCTCCTACTTAGGTAGTACAAGGCTTGTTCTTTGCCTTCCTCATTTATCTGTGCCAGCATTGCCCCCAGGGAACAGTATGTGGCTGCGATATACAGTATCAAGGGCCTGCCCTTAATGGGTGCCCCCAGCACCGGAGGGGTTTTAAGATATTCTTTCAGCTTTTCAAAGGCCTCCTGACATCCATCGTCCCAGAGGAACGGTACATCTTTCATCATGAGCTTGTGAAAGGGATGACATCGTCCTGACAGATTTGATATAAATCGTCGGACATAAGCCAGGCGCCCTTGCAGAGATCTCAGCTCGTGCAGATTCCTTGGTGGAGGGAGCTCCTGAATAGCTTTAATCTTGGATGGATCAATTTCAATACCCCTATGCCGGACAATAAATCCGAGGAATTTTCCACTGGACACGCCAAAGGCGCATTTCATAGGATTCATCTTGAGTTCATATCTGCGCAACCTCTGGAATACTATCCTTAGGTCTTGCAAATGATCTTCTCTTTTGCTGGTTTTTACCACCAGATCATCAATGTAGCACTCTACCTTTTTGAAGAGCAGGTCATCAAAGATCTTTGTCATAGCTCTTTGGTAAGTAGCGCCGGCGTTCTTAAGGCCAAACGGCATTCTTTTGTAGTGGAATATTCCCTTCGGAGTGCGGAATGCAGTGTGCACTCTGTCTTCTTCAGCAATCCAAATCTGGTTGTACCCGGATGATCCATCCATGAATGACAGGGCTTCATGACCAGTAGTCGCATCGATCATCACCTCAGTGATGGGCACTGGGAAATCATCTTTCGGGCAAGCCTTATTAAGGTCCCGAAAATCAACACATATTCTAATCTGCCCATTCTTCTTCTTTACGGGCACTATATTGGCCAGCCATGTAGTATACTGGTTTTCTTCGACAAAGCCTACCTCAATCAGCTTGTCAACTTCTTTGTTAATCTGGTTTATCAATTCAGGACGCATTCTCCTGGAAGGCTGCTTTACAGGGTTAGCCTCTGGGTTTATTGCCAATCGGTGCTGTGCCACATCAGAGCTCAGTCCTGGCATTTCATCATATGTCCATGCAAAACAGTCTCGGAATTCTTTCAAGAACTGTATATATTGTTCCCTGACATCTGGCTCCAGCAGTGCGCTGAGGAATGTCGGCCTTGGCTCATCTGCGGACCCCAAATTTATTTCTATCAGCTCATCGACGGTGGCTTGGCCCCCGTCTTCGACTTCGGGCGGGGCTTCTTGCAAATCAATGAAGCCTCCCGGGATATAATCTTCTTCAGTTTCATGCTCCTCTGTTTCATCATACTGGTCATCAGCGGATGCTGGTGCATCATATAGGGCCAATACTACCGGATCCTGTTCAGTCTGCTCCGAGGGCGAGACTGGTTCAGCAGGAAATTCAGAAGTGGACCCCTCCGTCCTTAGAGGCTCTTCTAATGTGGGCTCCCATGAAAGGTCATCATTCTGTAGAGCCCGGAATTCTTCTAGGATGCACCCGAACTCCAGACACTCCTCCAGCTCTCTGGCTATTTGATCTTCATCCGGGGTTCCCGTATCAAATTTTGCTTCAGCCTGGAACAGATCCTCTTTGGAAGATAGGTCCTCCCAGTACCAAGCTTTCTTTGTCTCATCAGATGTCTCTGTTTCTGGCAGGTTGTCTGAGGCTTCATTGCTTATTATGGATTGATAAATGATTTCTTCATCTTCCGAGGGGTATTTGTCATATCCTACCTCGGGAGGATCGTCATGCTGGTAGGAGACAGATATGACGTCTACCTCAGCCTCATAGTATTCTTGGAGGGTATAACCCAATCCTGGGTGTTGAGTGATCTTCCTCATTTCTTTACTATCTCGAGGCGGATCCCACAGTTCCTTGAATGCCTTCTTCTGAGCAGCAGGCTGCATTGATGGCATTTGCATCTTGGAGAACATTTGTGAAACCCGTTGGGTAGTATAATCCAAGCCTTTAATCGGTACCATCCGGTTTGCAGCTTCTTCAGGGGCCATACAGTCTTGATCATCTTCTTCGACTGGCTCCCCGGTGTAGAATATAATAGGATGCTCGCAGAAGCGAGGGATTTCCATAGTCTTCAGTGGTAGCACCGTTTGGTACTCAAGGCTGACGATGGGTTTAAATAAACCTTGCGGCACCTCCACCTGAGTGTACTTTTGCTTCATTTCTTCATCGGCATTATCCGGGTGGATGCTAGGAGGGGTAATCCGAGCAAAGTCACTGGCATAAGAGATGTGAGATACCTCATGCTTTTTAACATGGCCTTTTGGTGGCGGTGGAGACCAATTCCTTGCCTCTGTCGCGGGCTTTTTCTGGATGACCATAGCCTCTTTCCTTTCGCACTTTTGCGACACCTCGGTATAGTAGGATGCATCGAGCATATGGCACTCGAACACTTCGAAAGGATGCAGATCCGCAAACACCCTCTCTTCTTTTCCTTCATGGCAGTATTTGATGCACTGATGTAGCATGGATGGCACTATTTGATATTCATGCAGCCACGGTCTCCCCAGCAGGGCTTTATACGTGGTGTTGGAGTCGATCACATAGAATCGTACCACTGTAGTGAGGTCTCCCAATGTGAGGTTGAAATCAGCTACCCCAAGAGGTGTCTCACACTTTTGGTTGAATCCTGCAATCTTCATGTCTCTGACCTTGGTGAGCTGCAGATCAAAGTAATATTTCTGATAGATGCGGTATGGGAGAATGTTCACAGCAGCCCCGGGATCTATCAGTATTCTGCTTATCGGCTGACAGTTCAGGGAACCCCTCATATACAGCGGTCTGTTATGGCCGGAATTTGGGATTAGCATATCATCCTCTGTGAATGTGACTGATGGACCAGAATTCACTTCTGTCAAGAGTGCTTCATACTGTGCCGGCGACTGCAAGGCATCAATAATGGCTTGGCGAGCCTCTTCACTCAGAGAGAGGATTTCCCAGATGGAGAACCTGGTAGGGAGCTTCTTCAGCATTTTCATGATCCGGCTGCCCACCCGGACGTTAGACAGTCTCATCTCCTCCACCCAACGGGGTCTTGGAGGTTCATGTGGCGCCTGTGGCCTTTGCTGCCCAGTGCCGGTTTTACCCTCTTGATCGGTTTCCCGGGAGGCTTCTTCTGTAGTAACGACCCCTGTTTCTGCTAGAGGGTTACTTCCTTTATTTTCTTCATGCTGCTTCTGCTTTCTAACTGCAGTCTGCTGGCATTTATTGTTTTTAGCTGGGGCCGTGTGAGCCAACTGTTCATTTTCCAAACTGGACAAGAATTCCAGGAATGAAGGAGCCTCTTCCTTTTCTTGGTACAAGCTGGCAGGGGGAGGAACCTGGACACCTCGTACCTCTGGCTCGGGGATCTGATAGGGTTGCTCCCCTCTGAATATAATATTAGGATTAGCTGGTGGCGGGCGCCCCCATCTTTTCCCAGAACGTGTTGCATGGGCTGAGGTAGAGGCCTCAGCATGGTTGGCTTCTAGCGGGGCATTTGATGCTTCATCCTCATCATTCTCCCCGGGCAAGGAAAAGAGTACCGACAGAGTGTTGCATTGTACTGTCGTGACTTTCTTTCCCCTTTTGGACTTGGGCCGTCTCTTCTTCTTCTGGGAATTTGGCTTTGCTGGCTCTTGCCCCCAGAAGGGCTCATTTTCAGCTTTTTCTTGTTCTGCCTCTGGTTGCTCTTTAACTTTCAATTCTTCGAGCTGCTCCCAGAGTATACAGTCTTTTATCAGCAGGTTTTTGGGCTTTTTCTGCTCATATTCATCGAGCTCATTGATATACTGCTGTAGACGCCTGGCTGCAGGACTTACTTCTTTATGTGCAGGTAGGGGAGTTTGTCTCCTCCAGTTGTGAGTAGGGATCCGGATGACTGGTCCGGTCTCAGCTGTATGCCATACTGGCTTTACTGGAGGCGGCTCAGGCCTTGGGGTGACACCCCGAATAGTTGCCCCACTGGTGCTGGCTGCAAGAGTCTTTCTTCTGTTCTTTATGGGCTTCGTCTGCCATCCTTCCTGATCTTTCAGTGGGGTGAGGAGGCAAGCTTCATAAGTGTGCCTGGTACATTCTTCAACGGCTTCCTCAGGCAGCTGCTGATAGACTGAAATCACATTGGCGGCCATCCTCCAGGGCGGAGGCTCATGCGGATGAGGTGGCTTCACCTGGTAATCACCCAACTGTAGCTCACCCTTTTTGACCATTCCTTCCATAATATCCTTGAAGACATAACAATCTTCAATTGCGTGCCCCAGCGCACGGTGAAATGGACAGAACAGCGGATCATCTTTCTTTGTCGCATCCGCAGGTCTCTTCGGTTCGGGCAATGTTACCTTGTTGAACTTATATGCCCAGTTAAATAGTGCTGATGTCTTATCTTTGGGAAAAGAGTAAGCCCTTCTCATTCTGTCTCTCAGAGAGACCTTATCTTTTCTTTCTGTTGCACCCTCAGGCGGGGGAGCTTCATCTGCCTCCTTTTTCCCTTTCTGTTGCTCGAAGGTCCTGAAATCGACGGCGTTAGCCTCAGTATGTGATGGCCGTCGATCATTGGTTTTACCCTTCAGCATAGTGGGAGCATTGGCGGTCGGACGCTTGGACAAGAACGTCTCGACTTCCGCCACTATAT
Organism: Amorphophallus konjac; assembly: GCA_022559845.1. NCBI lineage: Eukaryota > Viridiplantae > Streptophyta > Magnoliopsida > Alismatales > Araceae > Amorphophallus > Amorphophallus konjac. The sequence continues at coordinate 139,547 of JAHNEJ010000061.1, read as the reverse complement.
TGTTCAGCCGGTCAAATGTCCTGACATCTGCACCGATCATCTTTTCTAGCACCTCTCTCTTGAGGCTCTGTTTACATATCTGCACTGCATCTTCCTGATGAGGAGGTCTTCGGCATCTCATGGCTAAGTTTCTCCACCTTTTGATGTAATCCAGTGCTGTTTCATCCTGTCTTTGCTTGGTTGCATATAGCTCCGCTATTGTAATTTCTCTTTCAGTGACATGAAATCTATCGCGGAATTTTCTTTGCATATCAGGCCAATCAACCACTGATCCAGCGGGCAGGCTTGAATACCATTCAAAGGCTATCCCAGTGAGGGACGAGCCAAAGAACTTAAGCAGATAGGCTTCATCAGCTGCCAGGTCGCCCATAATTGTGGTATAGTAAGCAATGTGCTCCCTGGGAGAGCCCTGGCCGTTGAATTTCTCAAATTTCGGCGGCTTACTGACGCCTGGGGGTAGTCTTTTAGCAGCATACTGGGGAGGATACGGTACTTTGTACACGTCATAGGTACTTACACCATCACCGGTCTTTTCAGACAGCTTCATCTCCACAATTCTTTCAATCATCAGCTTGTGGGCCAGGGCTGGATCTATCTCTTCTGGGAAGAAGTGAGCTTGCTGCTGGCTGTAGGGAGTCGTCATCACAGTTGCGCGCAAGGTGGGCGCGGCGGGCTGCGTCTGAGATGTAGAGGGCTGAGCTGCTGCTTGCTGCAGAACAGGCTGGCTCGGAGCTTTGCCCTTATCAGCTGGAAGGGGATTAGTTGGGACAGCCATTTCTGCTGAGCTGGAAGTCTGCCCCACAGGTTCGGCTTGCTTGGAGATCGGTGTGGCTTCATGCCTCTCATTTAGCTGTCTTCTGAGAGCACTGATCTCCTGTTGATATCTTCTAAACATCATCTGGATCATGGGATCCAGAGTCGATGGGATCTGTATATCTTCTGAAGTCCCTTCAGCATCATCAACGAAGGGATTGTCTTCTTCTTCTGTTGTCACCACATTGACTGTCATGGTGGTGATCTTGCGGGTTTCCTCATCATTCTTCATCTTATCTTTTGCAGCCTGACCTCTTCTTGTGACGGGGCCTGGTCTGGTAGCCAGCCTGAGCAGTTCATCTGGCTGAGTTGGTAGCATATTCTGCCCCCTGGCGATTCCAGCCATGTTACAGGCAAAGATTTGCATTCTTCCCCTCTGCCTGCAAACTTTTCTTTTTGCCTGGTCAGGGTATTTGAGTCGGTCGAAGACCGATACTCTTTCTTCAGCTTCCTCCCTATACAGGTCTTCTTTATCATATCCGGCCTTGCGGCCTTCTTCATAATCATTTGAATCGGAGGAGGAGGCTCCGAGCATCATTTCTTGAAGGGCTTCTCCTTCTTCTTCATCCACGGTGCCCAGAGCACGGGATAATCTTTGCTGACCGAGGGCAGAGTTCCCCAGGTAGTGGAAGTAGTCTTGGACCACTTGTTTCATCTCCTCTGGATCGTGCCTTCGCGGCTCTGGTCGGAGTATCAATCTTTCCTGGCTTTTCTGCTGATGAGCCAGTCTTGTCATCTGAGCATTCAAATGCTCGGCTTTGGAATATTTGAATATGTCAGCCTGTCTGGCACAGGCTCTTGGTCTTCTTGGAATGGCAACCGTGACTGGTTCGCTCATTCCCATATCGCCATCTTGGCAGCAGTTGGCAGTGTCATCATAGTTCTTCCTTTGCCATCTTTTGCCTTTGGCCCTGGGATGGGTGATAGTAAGGTCTTCATTCTTTTGATATCTTTTGCCCCTCATCACGGGGCGAGTAGTAATCAAATTTCTTCCTTCATCATTTTTTTCATCTCTCCTCCCCAGAACTTTGGGGTAAGCAGCAACATCATCTCTTCTGTAGTTTCTTTCTTCTCTTCTGCTTCCTGCCCTGAAGCGGGCAACAGCATCCTCAGTAGCCTTCTTCTCATATCGAGCTGGGGCCCAGCTCTGAATCTTCTTTGGTCGCCAGACCTGTTTATATTTTGCTGGTTTGGGCGCCAGCGGCTTCCTTTCATCAGCTTCCCAGTTGGCCCTCCTAGCGGCCAGGACGCGGAACCTGTTGTCGGTCTGGACAGTCGGGACAATCCTGTCCGGCCGGACTTCTCTGGGGCGACCGTTGAGGTTCACCCTAACATCTCCCATCATCATTGTCTTCCCAGAATTGGAAAGACGACGCTCAGCAGCAGCATACCGGCTTCTCCGGTTATTTCTCTTTCCCCTCTGGGCAGCAGCGGGAACCGTGTCCCTCCTTTGAACTTGGTGTACATAGCAGGCGACGGCCGTCGAGGTCGTCTTCTCCGGTAAGCCAGCCTTCTTACCAGCAGTCTTCATAGGGGCACCTGCAGCGGTGCCTTGCTCGTCGTTGTTGACCTGCAGAAGGTCGGTGAAGACGAGGCCCAGACAGTTGGGCAGCCCGACAGCAGGGGGCATTGCTCCGAATGACAGGGGTACCACCAGGTAACCCTCTCGCACATGCATATCGATCGGTTGTTGGCCGAAGCGTACAGACATAAGTCCAGTAGTCATCTTCCTGAAAATAAGGAAAGCGCACAGGATCAGAAATTTGAGGGGGGCCCGTTGGGCCTCCTATTTTGGCATAGAGATGAAGGGAGACTAGGTCCCACCGGGCGTGCCAGCTTGTGGAACGTGGATTTTATCTTATTTCATTATATTATTTATTTATATTTTTTATTTTTTTATTTGGATTTTTGATTTATTGATTTATTAGGCGTGCCAGTCACGTGTGTGACGATTTTTATTGTGCGCTCGATCTGACTTGGTCAGTCGATTGTGAAGTCCGAGTCGGGACCAAAAGTCCGTCATACCATAAAGGCTATGACGTTAATTACGCCCTTCCAAGGAAGGACAACCCTTGATTAAACGCCAAAATAGGAGACCTCGAGAGGCAATAATAAAAAGGATATTCTTTTTATGTGCGCAGTTTGAATTTCATACCAGAGCCAGGAAGGCGGGCAAGATAATAACATCGATTGTAGAAACAGACGATATCGCTGAATCGACGGCTCGAAAAATAATCAGACTCAGGGGAAAGGTAAAACAGAGGATATCAATCGCGGACAGGATGAGCCGCGATCATGACGGAGGTTTAAAGCATCGGTTAACATTTCGGCGGCACTTCCCCATGGTCTGGATCATGCCCAGAGGGAAATAGGCTATCACCCACGGAGTGCCGGGGTGAAAGCCGAAAGAAAGAGAGAGGTCGGGCCTCTCCACGTTACACACGTATGCCCTAAGGCAATGTTTGATTCTTCCCTCACAGGAGCTGGTGGCACTCATGCATTGGCATGGCTCACCGGAGCTAAGAGGGAGGCGCGTCGTTGTGACTTCGACACGAATCGATGGAACATAAGGGAGTCTACCTCCCTTTAACTTTATCCTCGGGACACATCTGGTGATCCACGAATATCTCTGTGTAGGTTAGCTCTGGGCATTTGGGCTCACAGGGTGGCAACTTAGGCTCTCGGCATGACCACAGATGGGAGGCTAAGGCTCCCGGCGTGAGTAGCAAGAAGATGGAAGTTCTCGGCATAGCCAAAGGGAAGAATCCAGGAAGCTCCCGGCGCCGACTTCCCGGCGCGTTGAAGATTCTCCAAGGGGGTTATCGGCGTAGGCTAAAGGGGGAAGAGGAGCTCTCGGCCTGGGGGTTCCCGGCGCGCTGAAGGCCGCGCCCGGAGCTGGTGGCGCCGAGAGGTAGCTTGCCGAGAAGGGGTGTTTGGGCGCCGTGAGGGGTTTAGGACTTTACGGTACCCTATTTTTTAGGATTTTGAGAGCTTTCTGGGAATTATATCAGAGTAGATTGGCTCTGGAGACTAGAGATGGGGTTCAACTGGTTTTAGTTGTATATGCTTCAAAGGAGGCCGAGAACTGAGAGGGATTGGAGGGGAAGAGCCCCACACAGAGGTCCTTTTCACCATCACCATACGGAGCCCGGAGGATAGCTTCAGTATTATTTTTCATCGGCTGGGAGGATTTCAGCAGCACCTCCCCCGTACCTAGCGTATGCCAGGGAGTAATAGACGATCACCCACAGAGTGCCGGGATGAAAGCCAGAATAAGGGGGGTATGGGACCCCTAGCCCGTGTATGTGATCACAGCACCGACTTAATATCCCTTTGAGGCCATTGAAACTTATGCAGTGGCAGAGTTTCTCTGGCTCGTAAGGTTATGTAGGGGAGTTATCCCCAATGATGTTTATCCCTTAGGCACATATGATGATCTAGAGTATCCTTCGACAAGATGCAAGGCTTGGTTGATCGGACTTCAAAGGGCATCTGTGTGGTTCCTTGGCCTGTAGCAGGAAAGCTTTCCTCCGGGGTTCAAGGAATGGAGGATTCACAACGTAAAGCAGGGGTGGCAGGAAGCATGGTTCCCGGCGTGGGTTTTATTGGCCAAGGGGGAATGCTCTCGGCGCAAGGGTTCTCGGCGCGGTAATGACCGCGCCGGGAACCCGGCGCCGGGAGGCCCCCGGGCCGGGAAGGCTGTATTGGGATAGGCTTTATTTGCCTTGCCGAAGGGGCTAAAGCAAGGGGGATCTCTCGGCAGAGTAGTTCTCGGCGGGGAAATGGCCACGCCGGGAAGGGGCTAAAAGGGTTTATGGCTGAACTGCGGTACTCTGCTCAGGCGATTTCTGGGATTTCTGGCTCGGATTGAGGCAGTATCTGGACTGCAGAAGGGGATTACGTGGGGGTTAGCATCAGTCGAAGGGCAGATCATCCATTGTCGAATCCTCATGGGACATATGGCATTTTCTATACTCACCTGCTACTCAGACGGTCAAGAGATTGATGTCTCTGACCCTGAATGAGATTGGAGCTCGACAGACGTCTGTGATATCCGGGGAAACCATGATCCGAGGGGGAGGAAGAGGAGGGACAGAGCCTAATAACCCACTGGATGAGGGTTGAGACTCCGTCTTCGTCTTCCACCAGAGGACAGGCTAGGGAGGGGAGGTCGAAACATGAATCGGAAAGCTATAACATCTAGGCAAAACGATATTCAGAAGAACAGCCGATGCAAGAAGGGGAGAAATACAGCAGATATTTCAATCGATCGAATGCCCAAACGAGCCATGTTCATCTTTCATATTATTGCATCATCCCAAACCTGTACAGATCGTAGAAGGTAAACGAAAGACAGAGAGATGGAAATCGAGACCGGAATTCTCCGGCTACATTGATACATCGAGAAAGCCTCACCAGATTACATTAGAAAAAGAAAATAAAAAGAGGAAAGCATGGGGGGAGGGTGGAGCATTGACTCCTCTCCCTCACCGGGCTGCCCACCTGGGTCTCCTCTCTTCTTCTTCTCCTTGCTTCTTCTTTTTCCCTCTCGGTCTCTCTTCTAGCTTTTTCCTATCTCTGATTTTTCAACCTCTATCAGCCTTTCGAAGGGAAAGGGCTTTATAGCCGTCCCTCCTTGCCTTCTCGGCAGACACCTCACGGCGCGCCTCAGCTGAAGGCTTCCCGGCGCGCAGGACTCCAACCTTGTGCAGCATTTGGGCTTTGACAAAGTGGCTCCCGGCGCCACCATTAAAGGCCCATTTAAGTCTCTTTGACCAGGCCTTTGATAGGCCCTTCACGTACATCAGTACCCAAGAGGGTCCTCCGTTGGTGATATAGTTTGTATTGAGATCATTAGCAGGGTTTTCATCAGTCCGCAGACAGGGGTTTCATCAGTATTGCCATCTGAGTGATGACAAAATCGGGCATCATTTTATCGATATCGTCACCTGAATGGTGACGAGATCGGACATCAGCTTTAGTCTGGGAAGACTTCAGCCGGGTGTATAATCTGTGGAGACGATTCTTCTTGTGTTCTGACTTTGCAAAAGCCCTTACAATCTTCATCTGTCGGTACCGGCTTCATCTTTATCTTACATCACATCTGTCAATAAGCCGACATCTAACTTACGCTGACATGTCATCTGTGGATTCTTGGATGAGGCAGTAACACAGCTCTTATTAAAGTGTGCTGGGAGGTCTCATTAGTCAAACGACTACTGCTTCGTTAGTGCTGCCATCTGAGTGACATCGGCATAGGACGTCAGCTCGGCCGACAAAGGCTTCAGCCGGGTAAATGGTTGACGAGCCTCATCATTGGTCTTTCACTGTGGGTATGATCTGCTTCCACCCTTGTTCATTTTCAACGTGTCAACAAGAGTATGATGTCTGAAGCATGAACAGTACGCCAACGTATGGACTTGGCCAAAGCGTGGGGAAAGCCCCCAATGTGTAGACTTCCAATGTGAATGAAACGCTGTATAGACTTGCTCAAACAGTCCGATGTATGGACTTGGAATTCCAACAGAAGGATGTATAGACTTTATGAGAATGCAGCAGCCAGTTTATAGACTTGCAGTCTTGTACAGACTAGCCAGTGTATAGACTAGACGAGCATGCAGCACACAGTGTGCAGACTTCGTGCAGTGACTTCATGCAATGCAATGCAGTTTATAGACTTCATGCAATGCAATGCAATGTATAGACTTAGAAAGCATTTAGCTCGTGCAATGTATATACTTCATGCAATGCAATGCAGACAAATGTATAGACTTCATGCAATGCAAAGCAGACCAAATTACAGACTTCCTAAATGCTTCAAGACCATGCACATCAAATGTCTAGACTTTACAAGGTGAACGGCTGTACATACTTCCTATGTGAAGACAGCTGCTGTACAGACTTGTTGAAGTGTGAAGGAGTTGAGTGTATAGACTTCACGATGTGAAGACTTGTCAAGGATAGCAGGCCGATGTACAGACTTGAGCAAATCAAGGTTTGTATAGACTTGAAGATCATTCAGCGACCAATGTATAGACTTTCCAATGGAACGGCTGTATAGACTTGAAATAATGGAAGACAACGAGTGTATAGACTTTGAAGTGCAACGTAGGTAAAGGCTTCCAATGCATAGACTTTGAAGTTCACTGAATGATGTTCAGACTTTGTTCCACCGACCAGTGTATTGACTTTGCAAGCGTAAGACACTGGATAAGACGGTGGATGTACAGACTTTAGGTGAAGGCATGAAACGATCTCTAAGACGATGAAGTCTGTATAGACTTTGCAGTGAATGGATGCTCAGTGAGACGCAAGTTGAGACGATGCAGTGTACAGACTTCATGTAATGCATGCAGACGTTGAACAATAGAATGTGCAGACTTTGCCATGAGACGCTGAACAAGACGCTCCAATGAATAGACTAGCTGGATGCACTGTAGATAATGTATAGACTTTGAAGGCTAACAGGCATCCTCAGTGTACAGACTTGGGCTATACAGACTTTGACTCAAATGTGCATATGAGACGCTGAATAAGACAATTCACTGTATAGACTTAGCCTAAGACAATGCATGAGACGGACGGTGTATAGACTTGCGTTACTGTAGCAATGTATAGACTTGAGATGCACTAAGACGATGACTGTTCAGACTTTGGCAATGTGCAGACTTAGGACAACAGCTAAGCATGTGTGTATTATGTGAGAGTGTATACACTTGAAAGCAACATATAGCCAAGTATGAACAGCGTGAGAGTGTATACACTTCAAACTATTGAACACAAGTACAATGTATATACTTCATGAACAGACGATGTACCTACTTGGAATTGATGCATGCTGTGCAATGTACATACTTGAAATCATGCAGGCTGATGTGCAGACTTCAGTTGAACCCAACCGAAGAGTGTATACACTACACTTATCTGGGGGGTCGACCCATCTAGAAAGGGGTCGGCCCACACTATGCTGACTGTGATGTATGAATGCTTTATGCAGCTGATAACATGGCTACATCAAATATGCAATGCAAATGCTTTATGATCTGATAAACTAACAGAACAGCAATGCAATGCTTTGATAAATAGGCTGAACATCAGAATAACTGAACATATGAAGATGACTTATTTCAGCAAGATGACTCACAGTAGCTCACATCAAACACCAATCATCAAAACCAAACCAATCATCAAAACCACAGAGGCACAACACTATCAAGCTTAATCCCAAGCTCCAACATGGTGAATCAAATCAAGGCTGCCAAGGGGATTAATCTCATGAAGCTTGCAGCATGGGTCTACAAAAGAATGGACCAAGCCAAGGAAGATGTGCTAGAGATGGTAATGAAGGCTTTTGTGATATGATTGGTGGGAGCACTACTCTTCCCTTCATCGGAGGATTTCCTAGAAGAGGAACAATTAAGCGCCATCGCTAGAATATGGGAAGGAGAGAGAATAGGGCTGGCGGTGCTAGCCTATCTCTATAGTGGGCTCACCTCGGCGGCTATGGGGAGGCCCCTATATGGGTCTATGCTCTTGTTCTCTAGTTGGGTGGACCTCCACTTGAAATTTGATCCATGTGAGGAATCCCAACAAGCATCTAGGATCTTCTGTAGGAGCCCACTTCACTACATGATGGGCACTCTAGGATTACATGAGAGAGTGGTGAACCGGGTGCCAAAAGTAAAAAAGAGAGTGGAATGGAGAGAGCACCTAAGGGTTATGCCTAAAAATCTATTCACATGCGCGCCGGGATTCCTCAAGACACAAGATCTCCATGCAAGGTTCTCCTCCAGAGTGGAGCTAAGATTGATTGGCGCCATCGAGTTCGTGCTTTACAACTCTCATCGGTGCCTTTCACAACTCGGCCTCCCCCGCCATCTTTTTGAAGAGGCTTCTCATCTCCCACCCACCAAGAGGCGGGGCCTTGGTTCCAATGATGATGGGGAAGAGATTAGAACAATTCAAGCTTTATGGCGGATCAGCAAGCTACACCGGCCTATGGAGAGGATTGAAGAAGACCGGGAACAATGGAAGATCTATGTAATAGCTCTTAGGGGATTGAGACCCAAAGTGGCTTACTAAAATGTAATGATGCTTTTCTTCAGTGAAATAAATGATTCTTCCTTAATTGAGCTAAAGAAAACATTTAGAATGATCACTACTTCTAATTTCTTTTAATTCTATCTTTCTGTACTGAGACGCGACTTCTACAGGAGTCACTAAATCCTTAAATAATGCCCTTCACCTTGTCACCAATTGTCTTCATTAATTTCTCATAAACAAATATTAACCCCATGATTGGCGCCTTCATATGCAGTCGTTGATTAATTGACGCCCCAACAAATGCGCGCTGATTCTCTTAAATTCTTTTTTTGAATATTCCTTAATTTCACAAAATAACGCCTTGAGAGTAGTAGTCCATTAAGCAAATGATGCCCCTATACACTGTCGTCAATCAATTTCAAAAATAATAGTTATTATATGTCTAATCATTGTCTGACAAGAGTTACAAATCCCCATGCAACATAAAATGACGACCCTGTGCGCTATCGCCTAACCCTTAAAAAATGCCTTGGACACAACCGTCAATTAGAAATATTTCAAAAATTCTAAAATTCCACCAATTCGCGCCTGCGCACACGCGCGTCTTTTATCAAAATGATGACACTTCATGCGGGCGTCAATTTTTTTCAAACTCAACCACCTGACTTTCCAAATCTCTTCTTCTTCCTTCTGTTATTCATCTCCTTCCTCCCTCATTGTCATTCTCTACTTTCTGCTCTCCCCTACACCGTGACCACCATGACCACCCTCTCTCTCTCTCTCATTTTCTCATTTTCCATTCTCTCTAACCCCCCATGGCTCACATCGGAGGCTCAGGCTCCAGGAAACGGCAGCGGGTCATGGCCCCAGCCATTGTTGATTTGGTCGAGGAAGAACACGACACCGGCGAGGAAGTTCCTCCCGCGGTGGCCGAAGGTGCTCCAGCGGTGGAGCATGATGGAGGGGAAGAAGATAGTGAAGCGAATGAAGAAGAAGAAGAAGGAGGAGGAGGAGGAGGAGATGAAGGCGACGACGGTGATGAAGAAGATGAAGAAGATGAATGAGACGAAGGAGAAGAAGATGGAGAAGATAGCGAAGAGGATGATGAAGACGATGAAGACGGAGAAGAAGAAGAAGAAGAAGGTCCCCCTCCCCGCCGGCCATTGCGGGGAGGATTAATGGCACCGGAGCCAAGCAAGGTAGGTACCCCAACCCTTGCGATTTTTTTATTTTTTTTCTTTATAAAATTTGATTTTCCATCGCTATCGGGGAGAGAAAACACTAAACCTGCAAACCACAGTAAATGACGACCGCTGGGGCGGCGTCAATTCAAATGACGACCGAGGGCAGGTCATCAATTCCTTTTTTTTCTTTTTTTTTGTTTTGAATTTTTTGAAAATAAATAATAAAGAAATAGCGCCCAAAACCATGTCGTTATTTGAAAAACTGCCATGTTTTTTTATTATCAAAAAAATTGCTATATTTTTTAATATTTTTTTATTACAAAAACCTGGTAGGACATAAATACCCCCAGAAATAGCGCCTCAGCCTGGGGCGCCAATTAGGAACCGAAGGGAATTGACGTCCTAAATTTGGGCATCATTTCATGAAATAACGGCCACTGGGGTGGTCGTCAATTAAAATCAGTGATGGAAAATTCTTAGTCAGCAATGGATTTTTTTTTATTTTGGCATATACATATATATTTTTTGTTTGGCAGGGAGTGATGCAGACTCGGATCTATTGGGCCCAGGTCCAAGCGGCATACCATGGGTTGCCTGATTTTCAGAGGGCCAGGGTAGAGGCGGTGGGGTTCGGCCCCTTCCTTAGCATTGAGCCAGTGCGCCCCGACCTGCCTCTGATCCAGGTCTTGAGAGAGAGGTGGGACAGGATCAGTCGGGCATTTTTGATGCCCTGGGGGCACATGGTGCCCAATTTAGAGGATATTACTAGGATCACCAGGTTGAGGGTAGACGGAGAGGCAGTCAGTGGGGTGACCCTTCCGGACTACGGGGAGCTAGCCCGGAGGCTGTTAGGGCTAGAGACTATAGAAGACACCCCGAGAGAGTGTAGGACTATCTTCCATACTGATTTGACCTGGGCTATGGGATTAGGGGATTCTAGGCAGAGATCGTGAGAGTCTATGGGGGAGTTTGCAGAGAGGTTGACAGACAGAGCCCGGGCTGCCTACTGCCAGGACCTGGCTCAGAGGGAGCGAGCAGATCGGGATTTGTGGAGGTTCTTGTTCCTGATGCTCGGGAGGCTACTGCTGGGTACGAAGGGGGATGTGATGAACTGCCGATTCATAGGCATTCTCGTGGACTTGGAGGGAGTCAGGAGGTACGCGTGGGGAGCCGCCCTGCTGGCGCACCTGATGGCCGATCTGTCCACGGGGACAGGCCGAGAGATGACAGTCAGTGGCTTCTCACCTTTTCTTAAGGTATGCATTTCTTTTACTATTTATTTAAATGCTTATGAATATGATTTATGCATTTCTATGCATGTTTACTAATGCAATTGATGAATGCACGTGTGGAGCCACTTGTATATTCCAATGGATCATACCAGCCCCCGACTCGGAGATGAGGGGGCCTTCCCACTGGCACGGCGGTGGCTGCCGTGTCTGACTGGAGCACCACACGCCTACGAGCTGCGTGTTCTTCGGCGGGAGTTTCACGACTTCCCCGCCTCACTAGTATGTGTGTAAAATATGACGCAATTTTCTTTTCTTTCTTGCTTTATGATATGATGATATGACATGATCATATGATGACATGAATGTAGGTGGTTTGGAGACCCTACCAGGGTATGACCAAGGAAGGTCAGCCTTGGGTCATAGCGGGCCGGCCTCATTTTGGGCGTGAGCTTTGGGTTCACTGCCTGAACGAGATCGAGTCGTTACGGCTCAGACTGGCGATGAGGACCCTCGACTTGCACCAGGAGTGGGTTGAGGTTGGAGAGCCACTTGGGATTGGCAGGAAGACCCGCGGACGCACCGTCGCCTTTGATTGTCCGATCCAATTTTCAGACCAGTACGCTGACTGGCAGCGTGGCGGGACCCGTGTTACCTCTCAGGTGGCAGACAGCTCGGAGTACCTGCGGTGCTACTGGGAGGCCTTCACCGGCCGACCCCAGATGAGGGTCATAGGGGTATGTATGAATGCATTCCTTTTTAATGATGTATGTTTATTATGCAACTAATATGTGATGAATGTAGGATGCGCGAGACACAGCGGTGATGGACATGAAGTCCATCTCCATAGCTTGGGGGCCCAGCTCGCAGCCACGCGGGCTGACCTGGAGACCCTAGTGAGTGTAACTATCTATATGCAAATGATTCCTAATTTATTAATGTTCAGCCACTGACAATCTCAATGAATGCAGCGTGCCTAGCAGGGAGAGGGACAGGGGGTGCCTCCAGCTCGAGGGACCCGAGCATCATGATGGATTCTCTATAGGGATTGCTTACTGGTGCGGTAGCATGGGCCGAGGCAGCGGAGCACGACCTGGCTGAGCTGGTAAGTTCAAAGGAATAGAATTTGAAAGTTCAATTCAATTTGGGAATGAATATTCAAAACTTGAGTGAATGATGATGTTTCAGGTCGCGGAGTTACAGGAGGCAATCATCATGGCTGCTCATGCCCAGACCGAGCTCATGACTCGTGATCGGCGGATCACAGAGTTGGAAGAGGAGGCGAGACGGCACGAGGCAGGGGTAAGCAATAGGAACTTATATGCTTTCCTTCACATAACCTTATATTATGATGCTGATAATCAATTGTGAATAATGCAGGTTGCTGAGCTACACGACGTGCTTACTTGGGTGGCTCTGGCAGGGACTGAGCTCACGATCCGCGACCAACGGGTCGTAGAACTAAAGGAGGCATTGAGGCGATGAGAGGAGCTGCCTAGTGATGTGACCAAGCTGAGTATCCTCCTCAAGGTGGAGCGGAGGGAGCGCACCCGTGAGAGGGAGGAGTGGATGGCGCGCGAGCGTGAGCTCACAAACACGAGAGCATAGCTGGCCGGCATACAGGAGCGGCTGCGAGCAATAGAGGAGCCCCTCCAGAGAGGCCGAGAGCGGGTGCGAGCTGCGGGACACTCCAGTGCCTTCGCCAGCACGACCTACCTAGCAGGTTCCTCGACTCGGCAGAGGAATGAGGCAGAGGAGCAGGATCGACCTTCTGTTGCTTCTCGGGGGTCCATGCCCCCTCCACGGGCCCGTCGTCGAGACGACGGTGAGGTGGAGAGTAGGAGAGTGGAGGTGAGAGTTAGAGAGAGAGACAAGTACTCCTCCACCTGCATGCTTTTGTACACGTATATTTATGCATATATATACATATGAGATTTTGATGTTACCTGAGTTGTCATTTTGAGCACTTGTATACTTGACTTGTTTCTTTCCTTTTTCCTTACTCCAGTGCCTGTATTTCACACTTAAGCAAAGCAGGTTAATTCATCTTTTCGGCTTGGCCCCTTGCTCAATAGGCAAGGGATTGTCATTATTTTGACCTTGATGATGAGCCAAGGGGCCAAGCCTTTAATTAATTAAGGCAAATAACAAAGACATAGAAATATGCAACATGCAAGCAAGCAAATGCAAACTTATAATAAAAGAATGCCCACATAAGATGTAAACAAGCAAATGATATGGTGAAGGGAAGAGCAGTGGACTCAACTCACAAAATTTTTTTTTTACCCTTTTTTGTCTTTTTTCAAATGACGACTCTACGAAAGACGTTAATCACTGAAATGACGCCCTCGTGCGCTGGCGTTAATTGAAAAAATAGTTTTTCTTTTTGAATTTTAAATGACGACATGCAGACTGACGCTATTCATAGAAATGACGCCCTCGTGCACTGGCGTTAATTGAAAAACTATTTTTTTCTTTAAACCTAGCATGATATATGGATCGTGCGATCTTACTTATTTATTATCTTAAATTCATTAATCATTCTTGGATAATTTAATAGAGGATCAACGTGCTCATGGCCTATGCTTTTACCCAAGACTTCGTGCAGTGCATCCTCCAAGGTCAGTCTCCGCCCTCCTTCAGGCTTAAGACATACAACGGGGGGAGGTAGAAGGAAATGTTTTGGGAAGTCCACAAGCGGCTTTGAAAGATCAAGAGAATTTTCCTCCCCTACCCTATGCCTGTTGGGGTTTGGTCTTCGGCATAGGAATTTTTTTGTTGCCCTTTTGCCCTTATTCATGCATGCTTACGACCAGGGTTTTTCCTGTGGGGACTTTGCCCTCTTGTCATGCTTTTCTTTATATTTGACTTGATTTTTTTTTGAAATAAAAATCTAATTGTACTTGGGCTTTTGTGGCATATTGTTCCCTTTTGGGCCCTGACTTCCACCTACTAGGGCGGCGGATAGGTTTGGTAATCTACCCAGGGTCTAACTCCTCCCCTTGTGAACCGAAGAGAAGAGAACGGGTAACGTCTTTACACTTTCAGTTAGGCTTTGACTTCCCTCGGACTTTGCACCGCTTCAGTTCAAGAGCTAAACGTGTAGTGTGTGTGTAGGTGTTGACCCCAAGTTAAACCATCAAGACTAAAGAATGAATTAGAGATTTTGAATTTTCAGATTTCACGTCCCCGCACCATGCCAGCCATTTTGATTTTTTTTTTGTGATTTTTTATTTTTATTATTTTTTATTTTTGTTATACTTTTATTATTTTTATTATTTTTATTATTTTTATTATTTTATATTTATATTTATATTTATTTATATTTATTTTAAGACTTAAGGGTAGTATTTCTTCAGATACAAACCGTTCCAAGGGTGAGCCAGTTCTTCCCCTTCAGCGTTAACCAGCTTGTAAGCGTTGCCAGGATAAACTTCTTTTATTACATACGGCCCTTCCCAATTTGGCTGGAGCTTTGAACGAGGTCCACTGGGTTTTAAAAAAATTCTTTTGATTACCATCTCACTGACTTTAAATTTCCTCTCAATTACCTTCTTTTGATAAAAACGTGAAAGCCTATTTTTATAGACGCGTGCATGCTCGGCGGCGGCCAGTCGCTTCTCATCCAAGAGTTCCATCTAAAGCAAGGAGAGATTCACGGCGTTCATCAATAGAGAGCTCCTTATCCAGCTGTATCCTAAGAGAAGGAATAAGAATCTCATAAGGAACTACCGCCTCCATTCCATAAGTGAGGGTGAAAGGGGTTTACCCAATAGGAGTGTGAATGGAAGTATGGTAGGTCCAAAGAGCTTCAACCAGCTTTTCTGGCCAATCCGTGAATTTGTTAGCTTCGCACGTTTTCTTAATAATTTTAATCAGCGTTTTATTTGTCTCCTCTACTTGGCCATTGCTCTGTGGATAATAAGGAGATGAATGATGCAATGTAATGTTATACATGTTGCAGAGGTCTTGAAGCTCTTGAGAGATGAACTGCGGCCCATAATCGGTGACGATGGTACTTGGGATGCCGAATCTTGCAATGATGTTCTTCATTATAAACTTGCAGACGGTTGATGCTTTGATCTCCACGTATGCTTCCGCTTCCGCCCACTAGGTGAAGTACTCCGTGGCCGTGAGTATAAATGATTTCAATTTTGTGAGGAGGTTTGAGTCACCAAGAGGTCCAATAATGTCGAAAGCCCACATGGAGAAAGGCCATGGGGAGGACATAGGATGGAGTGAAGAAGTAGGAGAATGGATTTTATCAGTGTTCAGTTGGCACTTGACACACCTTCGGATATAGATAGAACAATCCTCTTCTAGAGTGGGCCAATAGAAGCATAATCTAAGGATTTTCTTAGCTAGAACCTGGCTATTGACATGACCCCCGCAAACTCCTGAATGTGCCTCTTCTACGACCTTCCATGATTCATCATCATCGAGGCATCTGAGCAAAACTCCAGTGAGACCTCTTCTATAGAGCACACCTCCAACCAGGGTATATCTCTGAGCAACTCTTCTGATGGCTTTCTTCTCTTCAGCCATAGCCTCTTCAGGATAAGATTGATCCTGACAATATTTGACAATCTCATAATACCACGGCTTTTCTTCATCATCCAACTCTTCCTCTAGATCTAATAACATAATTTCTTTATTCTCGATGATTCTTCCTTCCTTAACCTTCTTGAGCACCTCCTCCTTAATACTAAGGAATGCAGGATCTTTGATAGCAGGAGTGAGATGCCTTTGAACAATGATTGAATGGAAGTCCCTTTCGGGAAGGAAAACCAAGGAGGAAGCAAGAGAAGCGAGAGTATCAGCTAGGATGTTCTGATCTTGAGGAACATGGATGAAGATTAGTTTAGTGAACAGCTTGGCGTAAGCGGAAGCCAGTTCCTGATATGGTTTGAGTTTAGGATCAAGCATGCGGCATTTGGTGAGCACTTGGCGAAGAATAAGCTGACTATCACCTACAATCTGTAATTGGGTAACACCGAATTGATGAGCGGCCTCCAGTCCGTCCAGAAGAGCCTCATACTCAGCTATGTTATTTGTAACTGGAAATGCGAGCTGAGAGGCAAGCAAAATAGTGATAAGCTCAAGTGATAGGGGGACAATACCGATCCCCTTTCCTTATGAATTCAGAGCTCCATCAAAATGCAACGTCCACATCGAATCAGGCTGATTGACGGATATTAGTTCCTCATCTGGAAACTCTGAGCGAACAGGGTCAAATCGGAGAGGGTGACGAGCAAGATGTTCTGCTGTGGCATAGCCTTTAATTACTTTTTGCTGAATGTAGATGATATGAAACTAAGAAAGGAATCTTTCCCATCGTGCCAATCGATCAGTGAGAACAGATTTTTCAAGGAGAAACTTGATAAGATTCATGTATGCAATGAGATGAACCTCGTGAGCTAAGAAATAATACTTCAATTTCTACACTACCCAGACTAAAGCA
Organism: Amorphophallus konjac; assembly: GCA_022559845.1. Classification (NCBI taxonomy): domain Eukaryota; kingdom Viridiplantae; phylum Streptophyta; class Magnoliopsida; order Alismatales; family Araceae; genus Amorphophallus; species Amorphophallus konjac. The sequence continues at coordinate 122,817 of JAHNEJ010000061.1, read as the reverse complement.
GCACAAGTCTTCTCCATGGCTGTATACTTCATGCTTACAGGGGTTGAGAAGCTTAGACAAGTAGTAGGCTGCCCTCTCCTTTCCTTCTTCATCAACTTGCGCAAGGATAGCACCTACAGAGTCATCCAGGATAGAAATATAAAGAACAAGTGGTTTGCCTAGAAATGGCGGCCTCAGGACAAGAGGATTGGCCAAATAATCCTTTAGTCCGTCAAAAGCTGCCTGACACTTGTCATCCCAATTAAATTTGACTCCCGGTTTAGCAAGCTCATAAAAAGGCCTACATCTCTGTGAATGCTGGGAGACAAATCGACGAATAAATTGTAATTGCCCGATTAATCCTCAAACTTCTTTAAAATTATTGGGAGGAGGCATATCCCTTATTGCCCTTGCCTTGTTGGGATCAATCTCAATACCCCTTTTGCTGACTATGAATCCAAGCAATTTTCCTGACGAGACAGCAAACACGCACTTCTTGGGGTTCATTTTTAATTGATATTCCCGTACTCTTTGCAAAATCTCGGTTAGAACCCCAGGATGCTCAATCCTTGTTCTTGATTTCACTACCAGGTCATCCATATACACCTCACTAAAAATGTGGATCATATCATGAAAAATAGCCATCATGACCCTTTGACAAGTGGCTCCGACATTTTTGAGCCCAAACGGCATGACCACATAACAATAAGTACCCCAAGGTGTAGTGAATGAGGTCTTTTCTGGATCCTCTTTGATGGGGACATCAAAGGCTATTTCCTTATACGGGTGGAATGTATTTGTGTGTTATGGCTTGTATGGGATTGTAATTGTGTATTTGTTTGATTTTTTTAATTTAGGCTCCTTGTAAGGCTTATAATAAGCCATTAGGCCACTTGTAATGTAGAGTCCATGACTGGGTTGCCATTAGTAGAGTCCATTAGGAGCTTATTTCATATTGGACCTTAAGGCCATCATTATGGACCTTAATATCCACTTAAGGCCCAAGTTGTTAGGGTGCTAGCCCCGGATACAGAGGGGGGTGAATGTATCCTTCTAGAAAATATAGCCCAAATAAAAACTCAGATGCTAGACGCAATCACATAATAAAACTAATTCAATTAAACTTATGAGCAAACACATGAAGCGCGTCTATCCAAGCATCTAGCGGAAGCAATCACACAAAGCAAACCATTGCTCAAAAGATTTTTAGGTGGTTCGGTCCTCCAGACCTACATCCACCCCTCGCTCCCAACCGGAGTGAGGCTTCACTAGCAAACGCTAGAACCAAGCAGACTCAGTCTGCGAACAAGGTGCTGCCACACAGCTTGACCAGGGGAACAACCTCCCCTCTTCCTCCCAACCGGAGGGACACCCCAAGTGACTCCCAGCCACTTGGAAACCAGAGACCGAAGTCTCTCTTCCTCCAGACCGGAGGGACCCCTGGACTTGCTAGCCACAAGCCCAGAACCGGAGACAAGTCTCCCTTCTCCTGAATCCACAGGAGGAACCCGATCCCCAGCAGGGCAATCGGAAGAACAAGGCTAACCAAAGAAACAAAAGAAAAAATAAAGAAACATAAAAAGCACAGCAACAAAAGCTGGAAATGAAACACAAGAGATGTAGCTCTCAATGAGCATAGTCATTCTGGATTTGATCCACGAACAGACTGAACTGATCTTCAATAGACTCTCTCCTCCTCTTCTTTTCTTCCTCTTCTTTCTGCTTCTCTTTCTTCTCTCTTTCTTCTCACTTCTCACGAGCACTATCTCTCTCTTTTCCTTCTTCTGCTCTCTTTTCTTCTTCTTCTCTATTCTCTGTATCGTGGAGGCACTCTCTGCTCTTCAGCTTTTCTCGATGGCTCTCTACCTTTCGATCACTCTCAGCCGATGGAGGAGACTCCATATATATACCAGCAGCAGGCAGCTAGGGCTTATGCTCTTTTCGATTCCCGCCCAAGCTTCAGTGGTCCACGTGTCAGCATTTCAGCCTCTAGGATCACGTGCAAGTCTTGATGGCCTCATCCATTAAACCTGTCAGAAAATCAGTTGAATAACCTGTCAGTTAATCAGTCGAAGACAGTATCAGCTTAAGGCAATGTTCAGACTTCATTCAGCGAGCAAGGCACACATAGACGGCTGTATAGACTTAGTTAGTTCAGGCCGCTAACAACGAGTGTATAGACTTAACGAAATAGTGAGTGTACAGACTTTAGTAAGTTAGTTCAGTGCAATCCATAGCAATGTATAGACTTAGGCGTTCTGTTCAAGATAAAACCAATGTACAGACTTCATGCTGTATAGACTTGATGTTGATCAAAAGACATTTGGATATCAGCCCAAGGCGTCAACGCTTCCATCGTGCAGCGTTGCCTCAGCTCCTCAAGCGAGATGCTCACGCCCTTGGCAACTGGCCAATGTGTCAACGCATCCAGTGTCAGCGTCGACGCAATGAACAAGACAGAAAGCGAAAGACGCACAATTGCGTCTACGCAGTCAGCCAAGTGCGTCAACGCACTAAAAGCATAGAACCCATGAAGACAGACAGGCTGTACAGACTTTGATGCTCAGAGACGATTGTATAGACTTTGCCTTAGAAACGAGTGTATGGACTTTGAAACAGCAAATGAATAAGTATGTACACTGAGTCGAAGAGGTAGGCTGTATAGACTTGGAGTTTAACATGCATGAAAACTAGTGTACAGACTTGCTGTCCTCACAACTGACGACTCCAGTGTATAGACTTGCTGAGGGAGTGACTGTACAGAGTTTGGAATGTTAGAGCCAATGAATAGACTTGTACAGTGCAGCGAGTGTACAGACTTTGAGTGTTAGGGCCAATTTATAGACTTGAACGTCCACTGTGGATGTATAGACTTGACGACCCTGAGCCAATGTGTAGACTTTGCGCTGTACAGACTTTAGGCTTTGAACGCTTGAGCTGAAGACAATGTGCAGACTTAGCGATGTATAGACTTGGCCAGTAAAACGTAGGAAAAGGTATGAGTGTATAGACTTGGCCAAGCGTAGGAAAAGATGTGGAGTGTACAGACTTGGTGAAACAAAGTCCAGTGTATAGACTTGGTGAACTGACTCCAATGTACAGACTTGCAGATGCGAAGCCGATGTACAGACTTGGTTCCTGTAGCAGTGTATAGACTTGAAGGTCTGAAGGCGATGTATAGACTTGGTGAACACTGCAACATCAATCGGTTGTATAGAGTAGGGGCTGCACATACTTTGGCAATGTGTAGACTTAGAAGACATATGAATGTGTAGACTTCGAAGGATTGAGACGAACTGTTCACGCTGTACAGACTTGGTGAAAGCTGAAGGAGCGAGCGATGTACAGACTTCACCAACAAGCTTGAACACGAACAGGCTGCACAGTGCACTGTATAGACTTGGACCAAGGCATGAACAGTGGAAGCTACAGTCCAATGTATGGACTTTGAAGGATTTGAGCGTGAGACTGTATAGACTTGGCCCCTTTCCGGATGTATAGACTTTGAGTCAAGAAGACCAATGTGTGGGCTTACTATAAAGAACAATGTTCTGATGGGTCGACGCATCAGCAAGGGTGGGTCGACCCACCACTGTCCATACTATCCAAACAGAGTGTAGATAGATGAAGATTGAGGCCGTTGTACAGACATGGGGTTCAGCTGAGGATGTATGGACTTTGACGAAGTGAAGCAGTGTACAGACTTTGAATCAAACCGATGTATAGACTTGAATGGGCATGGAGTGTATAGACTTGAGAGATTGAACTGAAGAGTCGACGCATCAGCTCAAGGAGTTGACGCACTGCTGTGGAGACTGTGCAGACAGAGTGTAGACAGAATTAAGTAGAGCATGTTATCTGACAGCCCTATGAACTCCATACATTTACATGATAAAACATGAATTTATCGTGCATATAAAAGAAAGCATTATGATCAGAGAATGACTGAATAATAGCATGATGACACACAGCAAGATGACTCACAGTGATTAACTCACATCAAAAACCAATCATCAAAACCATCATCAAAACCACAGGGGCACAACAATCTCCCCCTTTTTGATGATGGCAATACTACACTGTGAGTAATGCTGATGACACAAACTATTCTCCCCCTTTGACTTCATCAAAAAGAAAATAGTTTGAGAAATTATAGCATGTATAAAAATTCAGTCAATTTCTCCCCCTTGCAAGAACATGATTCTCCCCCTTTAAGAGTTTCAGCAAAAGCATGAGTTAGAGATGATCAAAAGGAACCTGCATGCACTGATTGAATGATATTCTCCCTCTTTGGCAAACAATCTCCCCCTTTGGTATAATCAAAATAAACCATGGGAAGGGGTATGAATGTAGATGCAGATACCAGAAATATGAATGCAAGAGCACAATTCTTCTCCTTCTATGCAGCATGATGCATATGACAAGGAGGCTCCCCCTCAATAAATGGAACCTTATGAAATGAATGAGAAGGAGACCACAGGGGCAAACAAGGAGAAGTTCAGGTCAATGAGCAGAAGAGGTTCAATTAGCAGATTTTTAAAGAAGCTCCAATCTCAGAAAATTCAGTCAGATTTTCAGAGAGATATCAATCTCATAAATCCAAAACATAAGTTTTTCAAAGTCTTCCATTATAAGGGCTTATGAATGAGCTTTATTGAACAGCATGGTTTAAACATGATGTATGTAGAGTTTATCAATAAAATTCTGTATTGATATCTAAAACCATGGTTTAATAAAAATGAACCAAGCCCTCATATTTATCTTGATAAAACTCCCTTTCTCTTACACAATCAAATTTATTGACTTCTTTCGGAATTACATGCATCAGTATTGAAATCAAGCAATTATGAAGTCATATGATTTTGTCTAGGGTTGTAGCAATTTGATTTTAGCATCAATATTCAGATATTTCAATTCGTTCAACAATTTTTCATGCTACAAATTTTACGAGCACTCTAGTTCAGTGCACACCTTGTAACTAGAGGATATACCTTGATCAGAGGCCAATATCCCTAAGCACTTAGTGTGACTAACTGTCATGCTTTATATGAACAGAGATAGCATTTACACATCATGACACACTGCAAATCATTTCTTGATGAGTGAGTTGTATTTCTCAGTGTGCATGCCATTGCTCTGCCTGAATTTCAATTATTCTTAATCAGAGTTAACTATGGTACCTCATGACACAGTCCTTTGGACATGTGTTTCTCAGTGACCAAGGTCATTGCTCTGACAGAAAATACCCTTTAGACATTTCAGAAAAATTCATTTGCTTCAAATCAATAACAATTTCATGTACTTAACCAAATAAAGTCATGTATTCAATAATGCAGATTTCAGAAGATTTTACAAGACACAGCATGAAACAGATGGTTAAGGTTTATTAAACATGCTTCAGATATTTTTAAGAGATTTTAAAGCCAAACTCATTGAATACATTAAACTTAAACCACATGAGTTATTTCAGTCATTCATAAAAATGTATAATAGAAGATTTCTAGTTCAAGAGTTTTCAGATTTATGATCGAGATAGTCCCATTGAAATCTTCATGAAAGACTGATGGAATTCTGAAGCCAAATGATACCAATTGATAGGAGAGATTTCGAGGCTCAATGATTTCTGATATTATCAAGGTTTGTCAACTAAGATCAATGATGAAGGGTATGCAATGAATTCTCACAAGAGTATGCATTTGACAACCTATATGCGATGCATTGACTCCCCCTAACACTATGCATTCAGACAATCTTTTTGGCATTTTTCATGAAATGCAATGCAATTAACTACATGCATGCAAAGACTCAACACTGAATGCTATGCAAAGATATGCAATTAACTCCCCCTGAAGACATGCAATGTTTGCCATGAGACACTGAACATATGATTTTGATTCATGCACATTCAGACTGCCCTATCAAGCAAAAAGACCCATGGTACTAGGCGGAGCACTTGGTCTAAACGACCACCTCACACATAGTAGGAACCTCCAGACAGATTTCCCTGTCTTTTGGTAGCTTACCATTTACATACCATAGTGGTCAATCATGATAATTCAATGTGCAGTCCTATGTATAAATCAGATTTTCAGTGAACTATGCAACAGACAGTTTTCAAACAGCATTCAAATGCAGTTCAGATTTTTCAATGTACTATACATGCAAATCACATATATGCACTTCAGATGAGGAGAGTTCAGAGGCATCAATTCAGACAATGCAGATGAAGAATGAATATGCAAAAACAGATTTAGTATGTCATGCAGTAGAACTAAAAATAGGAAGTGCAAGAAATTTACCTGAAAGATTCAGGAAGGGGTTTTCATTCTTGAGTGCCTTGGTTTATTACCCCTTTTATTTCAGTCCCAAGGCACACCTGCATAGCAATGTTATTTTGCACAAACAGGTACCCAAGAAGTCTTGGGTCCTGACATGACAGTATTACTCCTAGCAGGTTTTCTCAACAATTTTCGTGCATGAAGGTCATCAGATTTCATCAAATAGTAATTATACATTGAATGACCAATTTGTCCACAGCAATGGCATGAATTAGCAGATTTCAAATTCCTCTTATGCACATTACTGTTGTCATGAAGTTCATTGGCAGAGAGAGAGTTTTGTTTACTATAATGATACCATGCACCAGATTTTAGATTTGATTTATGCATATTTTTATTTGCATGAACTCTATGTGCATATGTATGAAACTTTCTGTTAACAGAATAGAAATTCTGTTTATCAAGACCGGCCAGCCAACATTCAGCAGCTCTATGGCCTGTCTTCCCACAGTGATAGCATGCATGAGACTTTCTGTTAATGGCAGGGAATTTAACAGTTTTAGAATTGAATTTTCTACCCTGAGCATGCCAACAATCAATGGCCATGTGGCCTGTCTTTCCACAGTGAGAGCATGAAATAGAATTTCTTCTACAAGAACCTGACCAGCATTCAGAGTCCTGTGACCCATTTTGTTGCAATTAAAACAGATGATGTGCTGGTTCATAGAAACATATTTGTTTTTACTAAAAACATGTTGGTTTGCAGGAATTTAGCATGATATGAATAAAAGGTTTTCTTACCACTAGCAAACCAACAATGAGCAATTGAGTGTCCTAATTTGCCACAATTAGAACATGTGACACTCCTTTTCTGAGGTGAAGGATTTTTATCATGAGATCTCCTAGCATTCTTATCATCCTTCTCCATCAACTTACACTCATGCATCAGATGTCCAACTTTATGACAGTAATGACAGATAATCTTCTTTTTAGATGCATGTGAGTGTGTGTGAGGACTGTGATCAGCAAACACTGATGGACCCTTTTTATTTATTTTCTGTTTTCCAATCATTTTCTGATTTTTATCATGTTTTTCTGTTTTCTTAGCCTTATACTGAGGTGAAGATGAAGTAGAAGGCTTTTCCTGTTCAGAAGATTTAACAAAAATAGTTTTCAAATTGGATCCATCGACCTTCCTCATGACTGGACTGTAGCCCAGTCCCTCTTTCTTAAAATTATCCTTTGCTCCCAACATTTTCTGAGCAATGGGCTGTTTGTCTTTAGAGGTGGTGGCTACATCTGAACCACTTACAAAAGATGTCATAACTTTGTTCTGAAGTTCCTTCTTGTTTATCTTATTGTAGCCCAGCCCTTCCTTCCTAGGGTTGATTTTTATACCTAGTAGCTTGTCTAGGTTTTTCTGCCCATCAACAAATTTAGACAAGGAAACTTTCAAATCCTGAATTTCATTTTCTAAAGAGGAAATATGTAGCTCATAACTGGCAATCTCTTGCTCACAGCAATTCATAGCTTCATTCAAAACTTTGTTAGCAGTTTTATATTTTTCAACTTCCTGTTCCAGATTGCTCAGTTTATCAGAATCTTCAACACACACAGTTTTTCCTCTTTCTAAGGCTAGCAGTCTCTCAGACATAGTGGAGTTCAGCATTTTTAATTTCTCATTTTCTTCCTTAAGCTTGTCATTCTGAATTAACTCATTTATCAAAGTCTGATCTTCTGAGTTAGTTTCAAGTTTTCTTCCAGCCTTGAATTCCTTCAAATCTTTTTCCTTCTTTTCAATGTTTTTCTGTAATTCCACATTCACAGATTTGATGGCTTCAAGTTTTTCAGCAAATAAGTTCTTCTCCTGCTCAAGTTTCTCAGATTTTTTATCATTTTTATTAGCAGATGTTCTCAGAGAATCATTTTCAGATTTCAGCTTGTTTAAATCTGAGTTCACACTTTCAAAGTTTTTCAGCAATTTTTCATACTGGTCATGATAGTTAACAAGAGTCTGATTATCATTATCTGAGTTGAATTTTTCTTTGAGTTCAGATATCACATTTATATGATCTTGATTTTCAGTTTTCAATAATGAAACTTGTTTCTTCAATATTTGAAAATCAGACATACAGGCATCATGAATATTTTTCAATTCAACACAATTTCTACAAGGAGAACTTGAACTATCTAAACCAGTACCCTTCTTCAATTTTTTATACTGTTTTCTTAACAGTTCATGAGATTCAAATAATTCAGCATATGCATTCTCCCAATCTTCTAGAGAAAAATTCTCGAAGAGATTTACCTCATCATCATCATCTTCTTCAGTTTGATTGCTGCCTTGATCGCTGCCACTTTGATTTCTTCTGTTGGCCATCATGCAGCTGTCCACATCTATCTCCTGAGTTCGCTTCAGTGTATCCAGAATGTCTTTAGCAGAACTGCAATCAACGAAGCATGAGTGAAAGGCTCTATCAGTAGCTGCCTTCATTAGATTTATAGCTATCTGATTCTCTTCATGCATAGACTTGTGACTGTCAGTCCATTTGGACTTTTTCTTTGGTAGTTCATGAGGACCATGTGAAATTACTTTCCACAGGTCTGGATTCACAGATTTGATATAATTCTTCAGACTAGCGAACCATGCATTAAAATGCGTACCACTGAAAATCGGTGGATGAGCCATGAGAACACAACAGATTAATGCAACAGGAATATTGATGCACTAAAAACAAATTAGCACCTAAGACTGCAAGATCGAATCTGCAGGTCGCTGGACCTTGTATGCAGACACCGGCTCTGATACCAACTGTTAGGGTGCTAGGCCCGGATACAGAGGGGGGGTGAATGTATCCTGGTACGAATAATGCCCAAATAAAAAACTCAGATGCTAGGCAAGTTCCAGAATTAAGCTAATTCGATTGAACATAATAACAAGCAGTAGGAGCGTGCCTATCCAAGCATCTAGCGGAAGCAAATCAAGCAATCAAACCACTGCTCAATAGATTTTTTAGGTGGTTCGGTCCTCCAGACCTACATCCACCCCTCACTCCCAACCGGAGTGAGGCTTCACTAGCAAATGCTAGAACCAAGCAGACTCAGTCTGCGAACAAGGTGCTGCCACACAGCTTGACCAGGGGAACAACCTCCCCTCTTCCTCCCAACCGGAGGGACACCCCAAGTGACTCCCAGCCACTTGGAAACCAGAGACCGAAGTCTCTCTTCCTCCAGACCGGAGGGACCCCTGGACTTGCTAGCCACAAGCCCAGAACCGGAGACAAGTCTCCCTTCTCCTGAATCCACAGGAGGAACCCGATCCCCAGCAGGGCAATCGGAAGAACAAGGCTAACCAAAGAAACAAAAGAAAAAATAAAGAAACATAAAAAGCACAGCAACAAAAGCTGGAAATGAAACACAAGAGATGTAGCTCTCAATGAGCATAGTCGTTCTGGATTTGATCCACGAACAGACTGAACTGATCTTCAATAGACTCTCTCCTCCTCTTCTTTTCTTCCTCTTCTTTCTGCTTCTCTTTCTTCTCTCTTTCTTCTCACTTCTCACGAGCACTATCTCTCTCTTTTCCTTCTTCTGCTCTCTTTTCTTCTTCTTCTCTATTCTCTGTATCGTGGAGGCACTCTCTGCTCTTCAGCTTTTCTCGATGGCTCTCTGCCTTTCGATCACTCTCAGCCGATGGAGGAGACTCCATATATATACCAGCAGCAGGCAGCTAGGGCTTATGCTCTTTTCGATTCCCGCCCAAGCTTCAGTGGTCCACGTGTCAGCATTTCAGCCTCTAGGATCACGTGCAAGTCTTGATGGCCTCATCCATTAAACCTGTTAGAAAATCAGTTGAATAACCTGTCAGTTAATCAGTCGAAGACAGTATCAGCTTAAGGTAATGTTCAGACTTCATTCAGCGAGCAAGGCACACATAGACGGCTATATAGACTTAGTTAGTTCAGGCCGCTAACAACGAGTGTATAGACTTTATGAAATAGTGAGTGTACATACTTTAGTAAGTAGAGAGTGTATAGACTTAGTTAGTTCAGTGCAATCCATAGCAATGTATAGACTTAGGCATTCTGTTCAAGACAAAACCAATGTACAGACTTCATGCTGTACAGACTTGATGTTGATCAAAAGACCTTTGGACATCAGCCCAAGGCGTCAACGCTTCCATCGTGCATCGTCGCCTCAGCTCCTCAAGCGAGATGCTCACGCCCTTGGCAACTGGCCAATGCGTCAACGCATCCAGTGTCAGCGTCGACGCAGTGAACAAGACAGAAAGCGAAAGACGCACAATTGCGTCTACGCAGTCAGCCAAGTGCGTCAACGCACTAAAAGCACAGAACCCATGAAGACAGACAGGCTGTACAGACTTTGATGCTCAGAGACGATTGTATAGACTTTGCCTTAGAAACGAGTGTATGGACTTTGAAACAGCAAATGAATAAGTATGTACACTGAGTCGAAGAGGCAGGCTGTATAGACTTGACGACCCTGAGCCAATGTGTAGACTTTGCGCTGTACAGACTTTAGGCTTTGAACGCTTAAGCTGAAGACAATGTGCAGACTTAGCGATGTATAGACTTGGCCAGTAAAACGTAGGAAAAGGTATGAGTGTATAGACTTGGCCAAGCGTAGGAAAAGATGTGGAGTGTACAGACTTGGTGAAACAAAGTCCAGTGTATAGACTTGGTGAACTGACTCCAATGTACAGACTTGCAGATGCGAAGCCGATGTACAGACTTGGTTCCTGTAGCAGTGTATAGACTTGAAGGTCTGAAGGTGATGTATAGACTTGGTGAACACTGCAACATCAATCGGTTGTATAGAGTAGGGGCTGCACATACTTTGGCAATGTGTAGACTTAGAAGACATATGAATGTGTAGACTTCGAAGGATTGAGACGAACTGTTCACGCTGTACAGACTTGGTGAAAGCTGAAGGAGCGAGCGATGTACAGACTTCACCAACAAGCTTGAACACGAACAGGCTGCACAGTGCACTGTATAGACTTGGACCAAGGCATGAACAGTGGAAGCTACAGTCCAATGTATGGACTTTGAAGGATTTGAGCGTGAGACTGTATAGACTTGGCCCCTTTCCGGATGTATAGACTTTGAGTCAAGAAGACCAATGTGTGGGCTTACTATAAAGAACAATGTTCTGATGGGTCGACGCATCAGCAAGGGTGGGTCGACCCACCACTGTCCATACTATCCAAACAGAGTGTAGATAGATGAAGATTGAGGCCGTTGTACAGACATGGGGTTCAGCTGAGGATGTATGGACTTTGACGAAGTGAAGCAGTGTACAGACTTTGAATCAACCGATGTATAGACTTGAATGGGCATGGAGTGTATAGACTTGAGAGATTGAGCTGAAGAGTCGACGCATCAGCTCAAGGAGTTGACGCACTGCTATGGAGACTGTGCAGACAGAGTGTAGACAGAATTAAGTAGAGCATGTTATCTGACAGCCCTATGAACTCCATACATTTACATGATAAAATATGAATTTATCGTGCATATAAAAGAAAGCATTATGATCAGAGAATGACTGAATAATAGCATGATGACATACAACAATATGACTCACAGTGATTAATTCACATCAAAAACCAATCATCAAAACCATCATCGATCAAAACCACAGGGGCACAACACAGGTGGGCTTTCCCCCTCTCATGGACCACCAAGATTTGGAAGGCCCAAGTCTAGACATGGGTTATGGATGGCCTTGGACCAGCCCTGGCCCAAGAAAGGCCCAAGTAGGGGGCGCCCCTTATTTTTGCCTTATTAGGCTTGGTTGGTGAAATTTAGGTGAGTTTGAATGGAAATGGTCCAAATTTGATTAGAATAATTGTTAAGTGTTTTGACCACATGGGAGAACTCTTTTGTGAACTCCCTAGTTTGCCCTTCCAAACCCTAGATCTATGGGTAACCAAGGTCATTTGTCATCTACCATATATACTTGTAATTTTTCATTTGATGAAATTAATGAAAGAGAAAAAAGCTTGTGAAGCAAGAGAGCATTTGCGCCCCCTCCTCTCTCCCCTCTGGTTCCTCTTCCTTCCTCCAGATTTATAGAGTGTACAACCTCTCTATCCCCTCCCCTCTATCTCTGATCTTCATCTCAGGTGCCGCCGTCGCCGTTCGTGCCGCCATCGAACTGCCGCGAAGCCGATTCTGAAGTTCTATCCATCTAGGACAGCAGGCTCTTCAACGAATTTTATCTCTCATACAAGGATTCTTCTTGAGCTCAAATTTTAGGACGTGTTCCAGAGGTTCCCTCCATCGCTCAAAAAAATTGGTTTGGCCTCTAGTCTCCGAAATCTATTTTTCCATTTTCGTCCACCATTTCATTCCAGTTCTGCCAGGTTTCTGTCTACAGTGACAGCAACCCTGAGTTTCCCATCTCCGGACCACTTTTTATTTTTTATGGCGCCCCCAAATTGACTGGAGGTTCTATCCACCATCCCCTCCACCCACGAATTTTCGTGGAATTTCTAAAGGCCATCTCCTATTTTCTAAAATTCATCTTCAGGCTCCCCTACAGTTCTGTCAGCCAGTGTCCAGATCCGACCACCCATCAGTATAAAATCCACAAAAAATCCAAACCTCCACCAATCCCTTCATAAAAATTATTGCCGTTTTCCTCTCCCACCACTCTATAACTTTCATGAAGAGCTCGATGCCTGAATCGGAGGTTAACCTTACGGTCAATGGCAGTTCTCAGGAAACTACTCTGCTGTTCTGAGATTTCTGGAACTGTCCAACAGAAACTTCAAAAATAGATTAAGGCCAGATCCGTGCAGATCCAGTTCATCTCTCTGGTCCTAGATTGAAGGACTTCGAAAGAGCTTTCCAACGGTACCTTTTGTCCTTCGATCCGACGTCAGGATTGATCGCAGCAGCCGATCTCGCCGGATCGCGCGCTGAAAAAGAGAAGTTGCAGATCCGTGGGAAGCAAATCCGCGAGTGACGATCGGAGCCGCCCGGCCTCCGGCCGGTGAACCAGCGCGTCGCCATCCCAGGAGGCGCTTCCCCAGGTGTCCCCACCACAGTGGTGCCACCCCGGTCCCACTCGGCCCCACCGACCAGCGCGTGGGCCCCACAACCAGCAACATACGTCGTCCGAACCGTGCCGACGGGGTGATCAAGTGCAACCCGTCAACCCGAGATCGGTCCTCCCGGGCCCACTTGTGTAGCCCTTTACCTCCCTGCGTGGAGTGGGTGATATTTCATTGCTATAATTTAAGTCATTACTGTTACCGGGAGTTATCGAATTCGGCCGGGATCGTCTTCCCCACGCCGGGAGCGTGGAGGTATCGTCTTCTCCCCATTGCTCGGCAACTTTGCTTTATTCGTATATATTTCATATGCCGCTGCTAGAGAGCATGATAGGGTAATTAGCTCGCTTCATATTCTTATATTACCGCTGCTGCGAGAGAGAGCGAGACCGTCTCGTCATCTGATCCGGGCACAAGAGAGAGCCGACCACCCAAGCTCTTTGCTGGTTTCTCAACCGCGCACGTCCGACGCTTCCCTCGTTAGGGACGATCGTGAGCTTGCTTAGAGTCCGAGGATCGCATATCCATTTGGAGTCGAGTCGTGTGTCCGTCTAGCATCAATTTGATATCAGAGAGAGTTTGAGTCTAGGGTGTCTAAAATTAAAAAAAAAAGTGACATTTACGTCCAGTCATCGTCTAAGTCGGTCTAGGTTGCATTTGCATACCATTAATCGGTATATAAAACGGTGTTGTCCGAACGTTAGGCTACGCCTATCGGGAAGGCCGCACACTTACGCGAGTGATCTTCAGATCGATTAACTCCCCCACGTATCGAGTCTTGGTTTTGTCTAGATGTGTAGTCGAGTCTCATTTCAACTTTACATTTGCATCGCATTCTAAGTCGTGTCTAGGTGCTTGCATGAGTTGGCATAACATTTTGCTTATAAAACAAAAAAACAAAAACAATGGCCTTGCATGACCATTCATAGGGATCCGTTCCCATCTTTTGGCAACTATGGTCAACCCATACCTCAGGCCCGACCAAGGCAACCTATCCGTGTCCTTGTACATTAGGGACTTTGAAGTGTACCGGTTAAGATGTGAAGTCAGGCTGGATAACATCGAGGCCGGAACTCAGTTCTGGAAAGGTTCGCGGCTTCACTTCTAATTTGAATTATTTTGCCGCCACGTGAAAACTTTGGGGGATTCCTATAAGGTCGCTCTGGAGGTCGAGCCATTTGAGTCTCGGTTTAATGCTGCCATACGGCAAGCCGATGCCGCCCTTCGGCGAGCATCTACCGCCCAACCGATTCTCGACTCGGTCGGAACCCCACTTGGACCCCCACCCCAGTCGGGGACCCCTTCACCAACCGAGAGTGCTCCATTGTCACCCTCACCTTCCGATCTTATTTCGGAGTCCTCTCATTCAGAGCCATCAAAACCCGAGCCACCCGTGTTTCTAATGGGTACGCTTTTTATAGCCGAGCCACTTCTCAGTTGGCTCAAAGATGGCTTGGTCCCACTTCCTTACCCATCTATGGACCCCACCTTACCATTAGTGCCCGTCAACTCCTACCACACTATCTTTCGGTCTAGTCACCATGTTGATACCTTGGATGACCTTGTTATGGGATTAGACTCACAATGGAAGTTGACGCATTCATTGGCCCGAGGCTTCGACCAACCCACTAGTCTTAGCTTCACCCATCCGGCCTTAGGGCCCATTACCTCCGAGTGCACCGTGGGTTGTGTCACCACGGAGATCCACTTATTCCTCCCCTTGTCGGCTGAGCCCGACTTCATTCCCTTTTGCCCAAGGGAGGAATCCTATTTTCTACACATGTCCGTCGTCCCACCGATCAAAATGTATGACGGTGACTATGAATTCCAAACTTGGGACCATGTCATGTTGGAACCCATCTCACGGGGTCATACCTTCTTCGACCCTTTTGATCCCTTCACTAGTGAACCTCCCGAGCTTCCATCTTCACTCCACTTCCTCCGCGGAGTTCACTATCACGCCTTTTCCACTCGGGCCAAGCAACCTCTACATAGCCATAGGTCCGAACCATCATTTGGGGGTAACGAAGACTTTGGTTTCCCCGGCCCACCTAAGCCCATCCTCGATACACCCACACCCGGCTCTTCCACACCCAGCTCTCCTAGCCCTCTCAAGTCTCCCAAATCCAAAGGGTCGTCCATGCATGATTGGGTTATACTTGGACATTTAGGTGTTCCCCATGCCACCCATCTCCGGTTACATAACATGCATGCATGGCACACGTTCGGGTGTCCAGGTCCACCATCACCCATGTACGGGTCGGACTAACAATAGGTTTGTCTAGAGTCATGTATGAGTCAGTTTCTTGTTTGTGTGGTTTGCATATGTGTGTTAGTGCATGGTGAGTCTGCATGTGTCTTGTGCGAGCTCGTTGATGTCAGTCCTTTAAGAGGTGAGTGGACTCGCTCGATGAGTATGGGATCAGTTCTACATCTATGCCCCAGATCTAGTCAACTACAGAGACTCAGCGGTGATTCCTAGTGAGTCTTTGAGCCGCCTCCTTCCCCTTGAGAGTGACCCCACCCCGGAGTGTTCCACCACTATCCTCTTCCCATAGCAGCATGCGCATATCGAGTATATACGGAATGAGCAGGTGACGATCACTTGGAGTAGAGCGTACCCGCGCTACTTGGTATGGTGACGGATCCGCCGATGCTAATCGAGCAGTCACCCCTTTACTCGACGGGGTCGAGTTCTTCCCACCCGGGGAGAATTGATGGGGACATCAAGGACTATTTCCTTATACAGGTGGAACGTATTTGTGTGTTATGGCTTGTATGAGATTGTAATTGTGTATTTGTTTGATTTCATTCATTTGGGCTCCTTGTAAGGCTTATAATAAGCCATTGGGCCACTTGTAATGTAGAGTCTATGACTATGTTGCCATTAGTAGAGTCCATTAGGAGCTTATTTCATATTGGACCTTAAGGCCATCATTATGGACCTTAATAGCCACTTAAGGCCCAAGTGGGCTTTCCCCCTCTCATGGACCACCAAGATTTGGAAGGCCCAAGTCTAGACATGGGTTATGGATGGCCTTGGACCAGCCCTGGCCCAAGAAAGGTCCAAGTAGGGGGCGCCCCTTATTTTGGCCTTATTAGGCTTGGTTGGTGAAATTTAGGTGAGTTTGAATGGAAATGGTCCAAGTTTGATTAGAATAATTGTTAAGTGTTTTGACCACATGGGAGAACTCTTTTGTGAACTCCCTAGTTTGCCCTTCCAAACCCTAGATCTATGGGTAACCAAGGTCATTTGTCATCTACCATATATACTTGTAATTTTTCATTTGATGAAATTAATGAAAGAGAAAAAAGCTTGTGAAGCAAGAGAGCATTTGCGCCCCCTCCTCTCTCCCTCTGGTTCCTCTTCCTTCCTCCAGATTTCTAGAGTGTACAACCTCTCTATCCCCTCCCCTCTATCTCTGATCTTCATCTCAGGTGCCGCCGCCGCCGTTCGTGCCGCCATCGAGCCGCCGCGAAGCCGATTCTGAAGTTCTGTCCATCTAGGACAGTAGGCTCTTCAACGAATTTTATCTCTCAGTCAAGGATTCTTCTTGAGCTCAAGTTTTCAGGACGTGTTCTAGAGGTTCCCTCCATGTTCTAAAAAAATTGGTTTGGCCTCTAGACTCCGAAATCCATTTTTCCATTTTCGCCCACCTTTTCATTCCAATTCTGCCAGGTTTCTGTCTACAGTGACAACAACCCTGAGTTTCCTATTTCCGGACCATCTTTTGATTTTTTCTGGAACCCCCAAAATTACTGGAGGTTCTATCCACCATCCCCTCCACCCACGAATTTTCGTGGAATTTCTAAAGGCCATATCATATTTTCTAAAAATCGTCTTCAGATTCCCCTACAGTTCTGTCAGCCAGTGTCCTGATCCGACCACAGTCCAGTATAAAATCTCCAGAAAATTCAATTCTCCACAAAACCTTTCACAAAAAATATTCCCGTCTTCCTTGTTCAATTCTCCACAACTTTAAAGAAGAGCTCGAAGCCTGAATCTGAGGTCTACCCCGGGGTCAACGGCAGTTCTCAGGAAACTGCTCTGCTGTTCTGAGATTTCGAGAACTATCCAACAAAAACTTAAAAAATAGATTAAGGCTAGATCCGTGCAGATCCAGTTCATCTCTCTAGTCGTAGATTTAAGGACTTCGAAGTAGCTTTCCAACGGTACCTTCTGTGCTTCGATCCGACGTCAGGATTGATCGCAGCAGCCGATCTCGCCGGATCGCGCGCTGAAAAACAGAAGTTGCAGATCCGTGGGAAGCAAATCCGGCGAGTGACGATCGGAGCCGCCCGGCCTCCGGCCGGCGAACCAGCCCACCGCCATCCCAGGAAGCGCTTCCCCAGACATCCCCACCACAGTAGTGCCACCCCGGTTCCACTCGGCTCCACCGACCAGTGCGTGGGCCCCACAACTAGCAACATACGCCGTCCGAACCGTGCCGACGGGGTGATCAAGTGCAGCCCATCAACCCAAGATCGGTCCTCTCGGGCCCACTTGTGTAGCCCTTTACCTCCCTGCGTGGAGTGGGTGATATTTCATTGCTATAATTTAAGTCATTACTGTTATCGGGAGTTACCGAATTCGGCCGGGATCGTCTTCCCCACGCCGAGAGCATGGAGGTATTGTGTTCTCCCCCTTGCTCGGAATCTTGCTTTATTCGTATATACTTCATATGCCGCTGCTAGAGAGCATGATAGGGTAATTAGCTCGCTTCATATTCTTATATTACCGCTGCTGCGAGAGAGAGCGAGACCGTCCCGTGATCCGATCCGGGCACAAGAGAGAGCCGACCACCCTAGCTCTTTGCCGGTTTCTCAACCACGCACGTCCGACGCTTCCCTCGTTAGGGACGATCGCGAGCTTGCTTAGAGTCCAAGGATTGCATATCCATTTGGAGTCGAGTCGCGTGTCCATCCCGCATCAATTTGATATCGGAGAGAGTTTGAGTCTAGGGTGTCTAAAATCAAAAAAATTGACATTTACGTCTAGTCATCGTCTAAGTCGATGTAGGTTGCATTTGCATACCATTAATCGGTATATAAAAAGGTGTTGTCCGAACGTTAGGCTACGCCTATCGGGAAGGCCGCACACTTGCGCGAGTGATCTTCAGATCGATTAACTCCGCCACGTATCGAGTCTTGGTTTTGTCTAGATGTGTAGTCGAGTCTCATTTCAACTTTACATTTGCATCGCATTCAAAGTCGTGTCTAGGTGCTTGCATGAGTTGGCATAACATTTTGCTTATAAAACAAAAAAACAAAAAAATGGCCTTTCATGACCATTCCTAGGGATCCGTTCCCATCTTTTGGCAACTATGGTCAACCCATACCTCAGGCCCGACCAAGGCAACATATCCGTGTCCGAGTACATTAGGGACTTCGAAGTGTACCGGTTAAGATGTGAAGTCGGGCTGGATAACATCGAGGCCGGAACTCAGTTCTGGAAAGGTTCGCTGCTTCACTTCTAATTTGAATTATTTTGCCGCCACGTGAAAACTTTGGGGGATTCCTATAAGGTCGCTCTGGAGGTCGAGCCATTTGAGTCTCGGTTTAATGCTTTCATACGGCAAGCCGATGCCGCCCTTCAGCAAGCATCTACCTCCCAACCGATTCTCGACCCGGTCGGAACCCCACTTAGACCCCCACCCGAGTCGGGGACCCCTTCACCACCCAAGAGTGCTCCATTGTCACCCTCACCTTCCGATCTTATTTCGGAGTCCTCTCATTCAGAGCCATCAAAACCCGAGCCACCCGTGTTTCTAATGGGTACGCTTTTTATAGCCGAGCCACTTCTTAGTTGGCTCAAAGATGGCTTGGTCCCACTTCCTTACCCATCTGGGGACCCCACCTTACCATTAGTGCCCGTCAACTCCTGCCACACTACCTTTCGGTCTAGTCACCATGTTGATACCTTGGATGACCTTGTTATGGGATTAGACTCACAATGGAAGTTGACGCACTCATTGGCCCGAGGCTTCGACCAACCCACTAGTCTTAGCTTCACCCATCCGGCCTTAGGGTCCATTACCTCCGAGTGCACCATGGGTTGTGTCACCACGAAGATCCACTTATTCCTCCCCTTGTCGGCCGAGCCCGACTTTATTCTCTTTTGCCCAAGGGAGGAATCCTATTTTCTACACATGTCCATCGTCCCACCGATCATAATGTATGACGGTGACTATGAATTCCAAACTTGGGACCATGTCATGTTGGAACCCATCTCACGGGGTCATACCTTCTTCGACCCTTTTGATCCCTTCACTAGTGAACCTCCCGAGCTTCCATCTTCACTCACTTCCTCCGTGGAGTTCACTATCACACCTTTTCCACTCGAGCCAAGCAACCTCTACATAGCCATAGGTCCGAACCATCATTTGGGGGTAACGAAGACTTTGGTTTCCCCGGCCCACCTAAGCCCATCCTCGATACACCCACACCCGGCACTTCCACACCTGGCTCTCCTAGCCCTCTCAAGTCTCTCAAATCCAAAGGGCCGTCCATGCATGACTGGGTCATACTTGGACGTTTAGGTGTTCCCCATGCCACCCATCTCCGGTTACATAACATGCATGCATGGCACACGTTCGGGTGTCCAGGTCCACCATCACCCATGTACGGGTCGACTAACAATAGGTTTGTCTAGAGTCATGCATGAGTCAGTTTCTTGTTTGTGTGGTTTGCATACGTGTGTTAGTGCATGGTGAGTCTGCATGTGTCTTGTGCGAGCTCGTTGTCAGTCTCTTAAGAGAGGCGAGTGGACTCGCTCGATGAGTATGGGATCAGTTCTACATCTATGCCCCAGATCTAGTCACCTACAGGGACTCAGCGGTGATTCCTAATGAATCTTTGAGCCGCCACCTTCCCCTTGAGAGTGACCCCACCCCGGAGTGTTCCACCACTATCCTCTTCCCATAGCAGCATGCGCATATCGAGTATATACGGAATGAGCAGGTGACGATCACTTGGAGTGGAGCGTACCCGCGCTACTTGGTACGGTGACGGATCCGCCGGAGCTAATCGAGGAGTCACCCCTTTACTCGACGGGGTCAAGTTCTTCCCACCCGGGGAGAATTGATGGGGACATCAAAGACTATTTCCTTATACGGGTGGAACGTATTTGTGTGTTATGGCTTGTATGGGATTGTAATTGTGTATTTGTTTGATTTCTTTCATTTGGGCTCCTTGTAAGGCTTATAATAAGCCATTGGACCACTTGTAATGTAGAGTCCATGACTATGTTGCCATTAGTAGAGTCCATTAGGAGCTTATTTCATATTGGACCTTAAGGCCATCATTATGGACCTTAATAGCCACTTAAGGCCCAAGTGGGCTTTCCCCCTCTCATGGACCACCAAGATTTGGAAGGCCCAAGTCTAGACATGGGTTATGGATGGCCTTGGACCAGCCTTGGCCCAAGAAAGGCCCAAGTAGGGGGCGCCCCTTATTTTGGCCTTATTAGGCTTGGTTGGTGAAATTTAGGTGAGTTTGAATGGAAATGGTCCAAGTTTGATTAGAATAATTGTTAAGTGTTTTGACCACATGGGAGAACTCTTTTGTGAACTCCCTAGTTTGCCCTTCCAAACCCTAGATCTATGGGTAACCAAGGTCATTTGTCATCTACCATATATACTTGTAATTTTTCATTTGATGAAATTAATGAAAGAGAAAAAAGCTTGTGAAGCAAGAGAGCATTTGCACCCCCTCCTCTCTCCCCTCTGGTTCCTCTTCCTTCCTCCAGATTTCTAGAGTGTACAACCTCTCTATCCCCTCCCCTCTATCTCTGATCTTCATCTCAGGTGCCGCCGTCGCCGTTCGTGCCGCCATCGAACCGCCGCGAAGCCGATTCTGAAGTTCTGTCCATCTAGGACAGCAGGCTCTTCAACGAATTTTATCTCTCAGTCAAGGATTCTTCTTGAGCTCAAATTTTCAGGACGTGTTCTAGAGGTTTTCCCCATGTTCTAAAAAAATTGGTTTGGCCTCTAGTTTCTTATTTATATTTTTTCATTTTCGTCCACCATTTCATTCCAGTTCTGCCAGGTTTCTATCTACAGTGACATCAACCCTGAGTTTCCCATCTCTGGACCACTTTTTGATTTTTTCTGGAGCCCCCAAATTTACTGGAGGTTCTATCTACCATCCCCTCCACCCAACAATGTTCGTGTAATTTCTAAAGGCCATCTCATATTTTCTAAAAATCATCTTCAGATTCCCCTACAGTTCTGTCAGCCAGTGTCCAGATCCGACCACAGTCCAGTATAAAATCTCCAGAAAATTCAATTCTCCACCAAACCCTTCATAAAAAATACTCCCGTCTTCCTTGCTTATTTCTCCACAACTTTGATGAAGATCTCGAGGTCTGAATCGGAGGTTAACCCTGTGGTCAACGGCAGTTCTCAGGAAACTGCTCTGCTGTTCTGAGATTTCGAGAACTATCCAACAGAAACTTAAAAAATAGATTAAGGCCAGATCCGTGCAGATCCAGTTCATCTCTCTGGTTGTAGATTTAAGGACTTCGAAAGAGCTTTCCAACGGTACCTTCTGTGCTTCGATCCGACGTCAGGATTGATCGCAGCAGCCGATCTCGCCGGATCGCGCGCTGAAAAATAGAAGTTGCAGATCCTTGGGAAGCAAATCCGACGACTGACGATCGGAGCCGCCCAGCCTCCGGTCGGCGAACCAGCGCGTCGCCATCCCAGGAAGCA
Organism: Amorphophallus konjac; assembly: GCA_022559845.1. Classification (NCBI taxonomy): domain Eukaryota; kingdom Viridiplantae; phylum Streptophyta; class Magnoliopsida; order Alismatales; family Araceae; genus Amorphophallus; species Amorphophallus konjac. Next base: position 100,771 of record JAHNEJ010000061.1, on the reverse strand, counting down.
CTTCCCTAGGCATCCCCACCACAGTGGTGCCACCCTGGTCCCACTCGGCTCCACCAACCAGTGCGTGGGTCCCACAACCAGCAACATACGCCGTCCGAACCGTGCCGACAGGGATGATCAAGTGCAGCCCGTCAACCTGAGATCGGTCCTCCCGGGCCCACTTGTGTAGCCCTTTACCTCCCTGCGTGGAGTGGGCGATATTTCATTGCTATAATTTAAGTCATTACTGTTACCGGGAGTTACCGAATTCGGCCGAGATCATCTTCCCCACGCCGGGAGCGTGGAGGTATTGTGTTCTCCCCCTTGCTCGGCAACTTGCTTTATTCGTATATATTTCATATGTCGCTGCTAGAGAGCATGATAGGGTAATTAGCTCGCTTCATATTCTTATATTACCGCTGCTGCGAGAGAGAGCGAGACCATCCTGTGATCCGATCCGGGCACAAGAGAGAGCCGACCACCCTAGCTCTTTGTCGGTTTCTCAACCACTCACGTCCGACGCTTCCCTCGTTAGGCACGATCGCGAGCTTGCTTAGAGTCCGAGGATCGCATATCCATTTGGAGTCGAGTCGCGTGTCCGTCCCGCATCACTCTTCTGCCAAGCGAATCTGATTGTAACCATAGAAGCCATCCATAAAGGAGAGAGTCTCATACCCTGCCGTATTGTCAATCACAACATCTATGTGAGGGAGGGGAAAATCATCTTTAGGACACGCGCGGTTATGGTCCCGGAAGTATATGCAAATTCTGACCTTTCCATCCTTCTTCATAACTAGGACAATGTTGGCCATCCAATTGGGGTAGAGGACGACTCTAATGAATCTAGCCTTATGAAGCATATCGACCTCCTCTTTCATTTTTAATGCCATGTGAGGGTGGAAACGTCTCAACCGCTGTTTGACCGGTACGGACCCTAGCTTAAGGGTTAGGCGATGTTCAACAAGTGCAGGGTCCAGACCCGGCATATCTTCATAACTCCAGGCAAACGTGTCCTTATATTCTCTAAGAACTTGAACGAGCGTCTCTTCTTCAGAGGGCGGCAAATTTTTACTGATGTGGACAATCCTAGGGTTTTCCTTGGTACCCAGATTAATCTCTTTGGTGGGCTCCTCTACTAAGGTTGACGGTCGTCGAATCTCCTCATGTCACTAGCAAAAACATCAGCCTCGTCCTCATATTCTTCGTATTCTTCATCCCCCTCTTTAATAGGGTCTTCATCATTCATAACCTCATAAACACCAAACCCTTCATCCAAGGAGCACATTTCCTCACATTCTGAATCCGAAAGGAGGATTGGATCCTCTAAGAAACTAGGAAGAGCAAAACATGCCCGGCATCTACTAGCTAGATCTAACAAGAACCTACGGGGAATCTGCCTACCCTTGACTTTCTTAGTGTCTACCACCCCTAAACTCTTTATCACTAGAGGAAGAGGAGGTAGAAGAACAGGATGACGAGCTAGACGAACTACCCTGACCTAGAGAAGGGGAAGGAGAAGAAGTAGAAGATGTAGTGGGTACAGGAGAAGGTACAGGATAAGCCTCCTTATCAGAGGAGAAGAGGAAGTCCACTAGCGGACCTTGAAGGAGCGGCCCTTGTATCGGGGCACACTCACGAGCAAGATAGGAGGTCTCTTCAATAGAGATGGAAGATTGGGAAGTTTGAATTTTGACATTTTTTTTTTGTTGTTGTTTTCAATAATGCAGCAATGGGAAGGAGAAGTAGGAGGTGGTGCTGAAATTGATAGATTGGAAAAAGATCGGATAAGAGATTGCCCACGCAGGGGTATAATGGAGAGCTGAGAGAGTTGCTGAAGGAGCAAAGGAGGTATCGAAGAGACTCAGAGCATATCTGGAGACAGAATAATTAAGATCGCGGGCGGTCTGGGAATATCAGAGACAAAGAGTTTGGAGCACCAGAAGGTAATAAGTGAGGGATGTGTGGAATCAAGAAAGAAAAGGCCGGCACACTGCCTGTCCATAGTAAAGCCTTCTTCGAATGGCACATCTGGCTCCCCGGTATCAGTGTAGTTACTCAAAAGCTGCCTCTTATCTGTGATTACTGCTGGCTTTTCTATCAACTCATGAATGAGTGGCGGCCATTCCGGATCAGTCGGCATAAACAGACGGCTTAAAGCAATGGCAATATCATTCATATCGAACCAACGGTACCACTCACATTCTGGGTCATCCATCTTTCTTCTTTTGAATGGCCTTAAAGATTCTAGGGCCTTGTAAGTGACTAATGGCGCCAGGTGACGAGCAAATTGATGTGAGTGCACATCTTGATGATCTAATATAGAAGTAACCAATGTGGTTTGCCTGTTATGTTGAGTAGCCCCTTTCACAAAATGGGTGTGTAAAGTCCATGTGAGTGGCCGTCGGTCTATTTTTAAAGTAGAAGTCATAATAGCCCACGGTTCTTCTTTATTCTCGGACTCTTCTTTGCTTGGCCCTTTGTATCCAAGGCCACCTTGGGGAATGAGCTTAAGATGTCTAATGGGCTTCACTCTGCCTTGGAGATTGGTGCCCATGCCCTTGCCAGCTCTATACCCCATACTCATCATGATGTTCCAGGCTGAGGTATTCATCATACCCTTCTTCTTTTTCCCTTTTGAAGGTAGGGGCGAAGCTGGTGCTGAAGGATGAGCTGGACCTTGCAATTTTAAAAAGTCATGCCATGAATCAGCAAGATCTAGTACTGACAATAAAGGCTTGTTGGCGGGCCATATGGAAGGCACAGATGTAGCAGAGTGTATATCAACTGATGGCAGAATGGGCATCTAGTGACTTTGATGATGCGCCCTTTGTGTGGAAATTTTATGCACTGGTGATTTATAGAGGGCACGGCATCAAGTTCTTGGATAGATGGACGGCCCAAAATGCCGTTAAAAGTCAGGTCCATGTCTAAAATGTGGAAATCTACTGCGACTGATACTGGACCCAGCCCGACTTTCAAGGTGATCATTCCCAAAGGCAGCTTCTTTGTATTGTCGTAAGCGGTCACTGTAATAGTAGACGGCCGAATCAGACTGTCCGGTATGCCACACATTTTTAAAGTACTTGGCGGCAACACATTGATGGATGCTCCAGTATCCACTAAACATTGTTTAATTGCCACCTTGTGAATGTCAACAGTGATGCACAAGGCATACTTCCTGGCCGGCTTCGGAGCTAGTTCATGTTCGTGAAACATAATGGCCGGCTGATCACTTGCTGGTGTCAAAACTGATGTAATCTGTTCAGCTAGAATATCCTCATTAACCATCACCTTCTGTAGGTACTCTTTCAAAGCCTGCTGGTGAATGGTGGATCTCTTTATTAGTTCCAGATAGAAATCCTTGCCGGGGTCTAGTCTAAGTGCTTTAACAAGTCATATTGAGTGCCCGGTATGGATTCTTGTTCTGGCTCTTGTTCCTCTTGCCCATGTGCGGGCTCTGGCTCCCTTTGCGGAAATACACGATGGAATATCTGTCCACTACGGAGCACCATGGTTTGTGAAGGTTGCGCCTCTGTCGGGTTGTGGGTAGGCAGAAGATTGGTGGATGAGGAAGGAACATTATGGTTAACAGATGTCGGAGGGGTGACCAGAGAAGGAACCCTTATGAGGGGCCTTGTTGTCTAAGGGATAGTGGTGACTAGAAAGGTAACAGTAGGAGGTGTAGGGGGCGCCTGAACGGGTCTAGGTAAATATGAGGGATTTACGGGTTGAGGTGTGGGAGTCTTGACTGATGGAGGATTGATGGTAGCAGTGGGGGGAATAGGTGCCGATGAAGGGCGAATGAGAAGTGGCCTGGATGGCATGGGCGAGGAATTGGTGACAAGAGGGAGGGTTTGTTGTGGTACGGAAGAAGGTGGAGGGCGAATGAGGAGAGGTCTAGCCGATAAGGGGTTAGTGGTAGTGAAGGGAATTTGGTTAGTGGTGCGTAAAAGGGGACGGTACGGTTGGTGGAAAGGCGTCGGATGGAGAGGCGTTCTTAACAAGCGGGGTGGTTGACTTGGAGTTTGGTTTAGAGCCCCGACAGAGGCGCTCTCTTCATGCCACCCTTGTCCTCTTTCCACTTCATAGAAGGAGGTAATAGAGTTTACTTGCTGGTTCGGAGGGTGCTCTGGTAATGGATTATGGATAATCCCCATGTCAGGTTGTGGCGCAGGAGCTTGCTGCTGCTGAGGAGGAGGTAGAACTTGTTGCTGAGGTAGCTGCTGAGCCTGTTGTTGTCGAGGAGGTCTTCGTGCCTTTAGAGTTGCAATAAATCTCCTCATCTCATCCCAATCAATACCTCCCTTGTCATTCATGTCATATATGTAATCTTTGAAGTGAAAATAATGATCTATATTATGACCAGGTTGGCGATGGAAAACACAGTAGCGGGACGTATCCACATTTTGAGGCCAGGCCGGCCGTTCCTTAGGAAAGGTAAGCGCATTGGCGGCCATAAGTGCATTGAAGATATTAGGGAGACTTTCAAGTAATGGTGGGTATTGGGCCCTCTTGGGTCCTAGTGTTCTTCTTGGCTGCTGGGGACCATAATTGGTAGGTGGCAGCACTTGGTGGTATTACTGAGGAACTGGAGGGTTTGAGTGGATGGCTTGATTTTGTGGAGGAGGATGGAAGGGTCGAGGGGGAATATTTGCTTGGGGAGTGGGATTAAAGAAGGAGAGTTGTTGTGGGGATTGTGGAGGTCTCGGGTTAGGGTTGCGAAAAGGTGCGGGGTTGTCGACCATGCCTACCTGCTCGTTTGTCACGGTGCCTTCGGTTGTCCCACCACTGTTGTTAACAGTGGTATTCTTCCTGACCATCCATGGTTTCTGTTCAAACATGCCCATGATGGGCGAATCTTTCATCTGAGTCTGTATATATCTTGCTCTCTCATAGAGCTCTTCCATAGTGTTTAACTTATTCATGGCCAAAATATGACGAAATTGTGGAGTAGAATTTGATATGATCATCTTAACTTGCTCGTTTCGAAAGGGTGTCTTTCAATCTTTCGGCCATAGATCTCCACCTATCGCAAACAGAATGAAGTCCTCCTCGGGCTTCATTTTCTCAGCAACAAGATCCGTAACTGACAAAGATGGACCCACATGGCTCTTATATTTCTGTAAAAATTTCCGCTGAACAATATCAAAGTCACCGGCTTCGGCTGGCTCCAAAGAATAAAACCATTCAAGTGCTGGACCATCTAAGGACCTTCAAAAGAGATAGGCCAGGGAGGTCTTATTATCCTCCCAGAAGGATGCCTCATACATGAAATCTTTCTGATGAATGAACGGATTACCCGTTCCATTGTACTGCCAAAAATTTGGCATCTCGGAGGGAGGCAAATGAAAAACCGGCAGAGTGGGGAGAGTAACTTCCGGAGCATTCTTTGGTATCGTGACCTTCTTAAGCTGCTCCTGCATACTAGCAATCTTCTGGAGGAGTATGGTGTTGGTGTCAGACTCGACTGGGGCCGGATTGGAAGGGAACGGATTCGGCATAGGCCTCCTTAAGAATTGGGGAGGTGGAGGATATTGAGGCATAACCACTGAATGGCTTACCGGTTGAGCCGACATAACCATGATGGGAGTTGGTGGACGCGAAGGAATCTTATGTGAGACCGCCTGGTCATTAGGAGATGAATGGCCACCCGCGGCCTGAGGAGGGTTTGAGGATGAAGGGACAGATTTCCCTTTTAGAGCGGCCTGGACCGCCTGACGTTGAGAATCGTCTAGTTGAGACAAAGCATGAATAAGATCATTGAGATTGAAGGATGGGGAAGCGTCCCCAGATGTATTTTGGATGATGGGTTGAGCTTGGGAGGGAGACTCAACCCCTTGGGTAGTGGTGTCCACCACATGGATCTGGGAATAATAAGGATGGGAGGGAGCATAGTTTCCCTCATAATGGGTGGAATCTTGAGGGGGGGACCTCATAGGAGGGGTCAAATTGACCCTCCTCATAACCGTCATAAGAATACTCATAGTTGGCCATGTTAATGATTCTACCTGAATGAAGTTGCATTTTTTAAGATAGGGAATTATCTCAAGCCAACAAATATAAACTAGAAACAATCACCCAAGGAAGCAAATTTGTTCACACAAGTTGTAATGAACCCAAGCTTTTAAGGTTTCTTGAGATTAAATTGGATTTTAAAGGTATGATCAATTCCCTCTCTTCAATGTGGGTCCTAGTTTCAAGTTTGGGTGTAATCTCCGGGTCAACTAAGTTCTTTCTCTCTCCTTACCAATGGATGGGTTAACTAAAACTCCGAGTACTTCAAATGGTACAACCGGCCCGGCATCCATGAGGGAATCCACGGGTGCAGGGACTTACGGAGGCCTTGGAAAAGGAATTTCCAGTCCAAAGAGACGGAATGCTCAATGGAGGGTCCTTCCAATTCCAAGAAAGGGTGTGGAATCCTAAGAGTGTAGAGAGAGGAGGACTCTCAACCAAATGCCCTAGAATGCAGGCTAATGCAAGCAGATAAATCAGCAATGAATAGATAATCAATAAGTGCAGCAAGCATATCAAGATAACAGTAAAAACCAGGGTTCTGTGAAACAGAGGGAAATGGCGACTGACACAACGGTCGATGTATCAGTAAACATCGTCTGTATGACAGTCGCTGATCGTGATAAAATTGAGATGAACAGTGAACGGCAAAGTGAAATAGCGCCTTGGTATGAGGCACAGAATATGTGAATGACGCCTCTATAAAGGCGTGTTGTTTAACAACGAACAGTAAAAGTAAACAGTAACTCAAGAATCGACGCCTTGGAATGAGGCGCTAAATATGTGAACAACGCCTCTTTGAAGGGGAGTTGATTATAAGAAACAAAAATAATGCTAAAAATAATGCAAGCAGTGCCTCTGTGAGAGGTCGTTGATTATATAAATAGCACCTGCAGAGCAGTCACTGATCAGTTTCAGTAAATAGAGATAATATAAAAGCTAGCAGAGATCAGATTTTCTCCTTAGAAATGTTATGGACAGTCTACAAATTGGCTAATCAAGTGGGAGGTGTGCACGTTGTGCACAAAGGGAGTGTGCTACGTGGAGCACAAAGGAGGGGCACACGTGGGTGCCAAAAGGAGGGGCACGCAAGGGTGCCAAAGGGAGGGGCATACGTGGGTGCCAAAGGAGGGGTAATCAAAATAAAAACAGCAAGAGTCCCACCGTGATCGCCAATTTGTGAATGTGTCACATAGACATTAAAAAGAAGGACAATTTAATTTCTTAAAGAAAGAAAAAGGATTATATGCGTGTGAGAAATAAAAGAAGAGAAATAGAAAGGGAGCATGTGATGCTCTAAAGGAGTGTGATCGCCATGGGGTTACCTCAAAAGTAAAAGATGATCACATGTACCTTGTGAAGAAGTGGGGATGAGTGTGAGTTCTTTTCTTCCTCCTCCAACCGGCCGGCCGATGAAGGGGGGTTTGTATCTTGATTACCCTTGTAAGACAGGCAAAGACAAAGACAACAAAGCAACAATTGATTAGCCAAAGTGTGTGGTGTCAATGCTCTAAAGAAATAAGATTATGCAACATAGGCATGAACACACCTCGTGTGTTTTGTTTTAAACCCCTTTGCAAGGAGTAAAGGGTAAGGAATATGCTATGGATGCAAAACAAGTAAAATATGCAGAGATATAATATGCAAAGATGCTGATGAATGCTGCTAGCAAGACATCTAGTGTGTGCGTGAGATAATAGAAGAGAAATTAGAGAGAAAGGGAGGCCTTTCTGTTGTTGCCGCAGCAGCAAAGGAAGAAGAGGCAGAAAGAGCATTCAGCCCGTAGGAGGGAGAGGCGCAGGAGAGCACTGTAGAAACGCTGTAGAAAAGCCCTGCAAAAGCTTGTTAGTAAAAACTCTGATACTAGCCTGAAGGAACTTCTCTCTTTTGAAGAAAACTCTATTTCTTTCTCGCAGAAGTCTCTCCCGCGGGTGGCCTTCAAGGAAGGGTATTTATAGGGTTTAAAACCTAGTTCTAATGGGATCAAAACAAGGGATAAACCTCCAGATCATAGATTTACTTTCATAGAAAGGATTGAGATCAAAAAGGAGAAGGATTGCTCTGTCAGGAAGCAGTAGTAAGAACGGACTCTGAAAGTAAATGACGACTTCAAGGTGGTCGTTAATTAAAATGACGATAGCGTACGCAGTCGCTGTTTCCTGGATAAAAAATAAACAACTTTCCATATTTTTAGAAATACGAAATGACGCCTTCGTGAAATGGCGTCAATTAATGAGCGCTTGCTCACATGGACGTTAATTCCTTGAATTTATTTATGAATAGGATTCGTAAAACCAGGACATGACGGCCGCGCGGTCAGTCGCTAATTAATTGAAATAACGACACCTCATAGAGTCGTCATATAAATGACGCCCTACTGACGGACGCTAATTACAAATATAGTAGAAAAATTCTAAATAAATTGGAAAAGTTTCATCTTGAGCCAGTATTGAAGTCCACTTTGGGACATTATATTGCAACATGAGATTTACTCAACATAGCATCTATTTTGGCGTGTCTACAGGGAGGTGTAACGTCCCGGGTTTTTCGGATCCTTTATTGCGTGCCTTGGATAATGTCTGAGTGGGTTTCTAACTTTTATATTGGGTTTTTGGACTCTGTTTTTGGTGTTTACATGGATCATTTTGGGTCCGTGTTGGCGCATGGAGCGGCCTAACTTTTTCCTGAAATTTTTTGAAGTCTAAAAATATTTTTCAGGTATTTTTGAGGTTCATGCAGATTTTATTAATAAAATAAAAAAATTTAAAATCTTTTTTAACCCCCTCTTTCCCCCCTCCAATCCCCCATCCCTCACCCCCTCTCTCTCGCGTCTCTCTCACATCTCACTCTCTCCCGTCTCCCTCTCACTCTCCCTTCTCCCTTCGGCGCCCGACGGAGGTGGCGAGGGGACGTGCGGCGGTGCGACGACGGAGTGTGTAGCGAGGACGAACTGCGAGGCGGAGGCGTTAGCCGCCGTGGGAAGGCGTCCGCACGTGGGAACGGCGTTTCGTGGGGTTTTTCAACGGTAAAGCTTCTAAAAGGTAGGGGACGGATCCCGGGCGCCCTCGTGGGTTTTCCCTTGCGATTCGGTGTTCCAGTGAGGCCGAGAGATGGTGTTTTGCTTATTTGGGGGGTAAATGATCATGTTTGGGACGAGCGGTGATTTATGGCAGATTTGGGCCCCGATTGTGATTTTGATTTTGTTTTCCAGTAGTAGGAATGCCCAGGGATGTTTTCCCCTTCGCTGTGAGGCGAATGGGGAGTGGAACCGAGCTTGGGGAGGAGCTCGATACGCTTCCGAAAACCAATAGGAGACGGCCACATAGGTGGCCGTCTGTGCCCTGTACTGGGCAGCCATGACTCTGGCCGCCTAGGTCACTGGGCAACCAAAGGTCTAGCCGCCCAGGTTGCTGGGCGGCCAGGACCCTGGCTGCCCTCCCCATTAAGCCCTTGTCTGGGTGGCCAAAGAGCTGGCCGCCCAGCCCTCTGGGTGGCCAAAGGAGTGGCCGCCCAGGCCACAGGGAGCCCAGGTGCTGGGCGGCCACTGGTGTGGCCACCGAGGCCCTTGGGCGGCCAAGGGTTTGGCCACCCTGCCTGTTTAGGCCTCGGGGTGCTGTGCTTCATGTTTTCTTGACCCGAGGTATCTGTGTTCGATACGAATTCGTGGAAGAGTTGTCCGCGTAATTCTTCATGATCTTGGATTTCTGGGTATGTCATCATGGGCCATCCCTGTGGGAAATTGTGTCTGTAGAGGGTGTTCTTCCCCGTCTGGGGTTACCGTGTGCCGAGGTCTGTAACCACATGAGTTAGTAGGCCGGCGTCCGTTGGTTCTCATTATCGGCCTTAGGTAATTTACCTATACCGAGCTGTGCCATCTCGTCATTCCTGGTGTGCGTGAGTTGGACCTTCTTCTGAGTAGTACTCCACTTGGCTCAGCTCACTGAGTGTCGTGCATGTACCGGCTAGGCCGAGAATAATTACTTACTGAGCGCCGACATGTTCCGATGACGTGGTCGAGAGCTGTACCCGATGTGACAGTTTTTAGACTGGTTACTGTAGGGCCCCTCACCTTGGCAGCTTAAGTCCAGCTGAGGGGAAAACCAGTTAGAGGACCCGACCTTAAGGGCGTAGTCTGTGTATGCACACATGGTTGGGGGCAGTGAACCCACGTCGACAAGCGTGACCCCAACTAGTCCTTGTGTTGCTACGACTCCGCCTCACTTTTCGAGAGAGACCATTAGGCGTGAGCGTAGTGGGAGTGGTGTAAGTCGTTAGAGGATGCATCCATCTGGTGCTAGTGACGGAGTACTCCAGTCACCGTGGGTTTAGTTACCGATCGTGAGCCATGGTTCTCCGAGGTAGGGGCAGTGTGTTCTAACTTGGTGACTTTAGCGTGTTTTCTCGCTTACGAGGCTGAGTTTTCCTGACGGCGTAGTCAGGGTTCTTCCAGTTGCCGTGATAGGATGTTTCAGTGGTGTGGTTTTCGTAGTGGCTCCCGTCCGCAAGGACTTTTCCTATGCTAGGGGTGTCGTAGGTTCTTTCGACTGTGTCACCGTGACCTTCCTTAGCTCGGCGATTCTGACTCGGGATCGTGGTTGCCTCGTGAGGGGAGGAGTAGTGTAGAGACTCTGTGCTTCTACTGTTTACTGCTTTATCAGCCACCGCCATTGTTGTTACTGAGGTTATTTTAGTCGATTTGCCACTACTGCTGCTCTTATTGTCGTTATTTTTTCTGCTTTCCTTTACTGTCGTTATTTCTGTTGCTGCCTTGTTTATCGCTTTCGTTGTGGTAGGGATCCGCGGATCCCTACTGAGCCTATGAGATGAGGTTCACTCCCTACTTTTTCAAGTGCAGCAGTTCTCCTCAACGTGGTGCGTCTTGGTTTGAGGTCTTTTAGCAGCCAGTCGCCAGTGCCGGGGCATACCCCGAGGCAGTGTACGTTTCTTTTCTTTTAGACTATACTTGTGGACTAGACTCCTTGATAATGTTTAACTGTTATAAAATGTTAATTTTATTTTTGTCAGTTAATTTTAAATTTTGTAGATTATTTCCAGCTTTGTTTAGAATTTCAATGCATAACCACACCATCCTTTAACCCTTCCGAGCCCCTGGCTCCTGGGTGGCGGCGTAGGATCCAAGTTATATCGGGTTTGACCCGGTATTCTGATCTTGGGTCGTTACATGTGGTATCAGAGCCTAGTTTTAGAAATGCATGGGAATTCGGAACATTTGAAGAGACTCAGAGTCCAGAGAGTCCAGTACAGTCGACAGTTGGCTTAGGGTGTTTTATTTTATTCACCCCCCTTATTTTCCGTGTTTGTGTTAAGGGTCTGATGGCGCCAAGAAGGCTAGTCCGATCGTTGTATGGGGTGCCGGCGAGGGCTCGGGAGGAGCTGAGTAGAGAGGAATCGGGTCGTGAGTCACCTCCTCCAGAGGTAGCGGCCCAGGGTATGCAGAGTCAAGATGAGCTTTTCACTAGCATGTACCTATTTTTCGCCGGTCAGTGGGGTCAGCAGCACCGTGGTCAGGAGGCTGGAGAGGGTGGATCGTCGCATGGTGGTCGAGGATGTGTTTTGCAAGAGTTTCTGCAATTTCAACCACCGACGTACGAGGGCCAGCTGGATCCTGATGCAGCGAGGTCATGGATCGATGCGGTGGAACGAGTGTTCCGGTCAATGGAATGTGCAGATGATGGGAGAGTCCTGCTGGCAAGTTACATGTTGCATGGTCCTGCTTCCTCATGGTGGACCACAGAGTGGGAGATGACCTTCCAGTCTCGACCACTTCGGTAGATTTCTTGGCAGGAGTTCGTTGAAGCTTTTGAGTGGACTTATAGCCCTGAGTTCTTGCAGACAGAGAGGATGTTCCAGTTCCTGAATTTGTAGCAGGATGAGATGTCGGTATTATAGTATTAGGCTCGTTTCGTGGAATTGGGTCGTCATGTTCCTCATGTGATGGCAGATGAAACCGTGAGGACCCATCAATTTCTCTTAGGTTTGAGAGCTGAGTTGCGACATGTTTTGATTGCGGCTCAATTTAGAGGTCTGGACATGGCGTTCCAAGCAGCGACGGATTTGGAGGCAGACGTGTTGAGGACCTGGGAGTCTCGGGCAGAGTGATTTTCGTTGGGTCAGGTTCGACAGATTAAGGATCAGCAAGTGGAGGTTCAGCAGCCTTTGAGCGAGCCACCAGTGGTGACCTCTTCACCTTCTGGCAGGCATCCTCAGAGACTGGGATGGAGGTACAGGCAGTGGCTTCAAGGTCAGAGGCAGGAGTCTGAGGAGAGTGTGCCGTAGTCTTCGGTCCAGATTCAGCGGCAGGGTGTGGCTGAAGGTCAGCCGAGTCAGTGCGAGGGTTGTGGCGGTTTGCATCCAGGCAGATCGTGTCCGAGTGCTGGGAGGTGCTTCAGGTGTGGTCAGGCAGGACACAAAGCACGTGATTGCCCTGAGGGACTGTCTTAGCTGTGGTAGCGATTTTGTGGCAGTAAGGTGAGGTTTCCAAGGGCACGTGATGCATGGCCCTGGTGGTTGTGGAGGCTTTCCTCCTCCTGGAAGGTATGCACTATTTATTTTTGAATTATTTCCTTGCTACGTAGTTTGGTTAATTCCATGGTTTTCTCATTTTTATCGTGTCTGTACCCCTCCCTAATTATCTCAGGGTTTGTGAGTGTATCGTGTGTCGGCAGTGGACCTGCCTATTGGGACTTGTGTGCCCTCTTCCCCGGTATTGTGGTTTGTGAGTGTCGTTGTGTCGGCGTTGAACCGGTTGGGTAGAGTTACCTGTCGGGCCAATTTGTCATTTTGTGAGGTCGATGTTGGGCCTCCCGAGGTGTTGGTGCGGGGTCGAGCCGTGTTATAGGTGGGTTGTTGGGCATGAAGGAAAGATGTGTTCCAAAGTTGATGGGTGTGAGCTTTTTCACCCTGACTTCTGGATTTAGTTGTTCTTGTTGGGGGGCTATATTGCATCGGATTGTCGGGTTTTTCCCCCTGTTTCTGCATTGGGTCGGTGTAGAGTTGCGCAGCGAAAGCGTGATGGGCCCATAACCCACGGGCCCCAAGATCAGATTGGTGGCTAAAGGTAGTAATGTTTTACTGCTGAGCTAGTCCTGGAGGTTTCTTGGTCAATTGTAGAGTTGCCTTGGGGTTCAAGGCATTATTGGCCAGGTGTGTGGCCTTGATTGCCGTGTGATGGAAGTTGTGTCGTGCTAGTGTTGAGAGTTGGGTAGAACTTTGGTAAGAGCTGTCGGTCGTGAGTGATCGTGTGCCAGTTTTTTTCGCGAATTGTGTTGCATGGCCCAAAGTGTAGATGATTTTGTGATTGGTGTTGAGGATAGGATGTGGCCATTCGGACTGGTTGAGGCGCATGTGCGCGTTGCCCAGATTTGAGGCAGTGATTTGAGCGATGTTGATCGGTGTGGAGGTCCTCAGAGTGAATTCGTGGGATAGAGTAGGTTGGTGTCAAGGGTTGGACCCTGTGGGATGCCACGAGTAGTCGAGGGAGCTAATTGAGTTGTCTTAGTGCCCAGGTCACGTGTGGCTTGTCACATTGGCGGCCTTGTAGACATGGTGCCCGAGGCTAGATAAGTGAAGGATGGAGCGCTCGGCTATTACGAGACTCGAGAGAGTTTCAAGCTTGGTGCTTTTTGGACTGTCGCTGACCGGATTGTGGAGTTAGCGTCAGAGTTTTCCCCTAGCTCAGGAGGAGCGGTTCAAGTGGATCTCGTGTGCGAAGTGAGCGGTTGGTAGACCTGAGCGGTGTTGGGCTCAGGTGGGCACTGAGAGTTGGTTGCTATCGGTTGGCAGTTCGTGGGAACTACGGGATTGCCAAGTGCGGGTTTGATAGCTGTTAGGTGGTGGTGTAGCTATCTCCTCGATGAAAAAATCCCCTGAAGTATGTACGAGATGGGAGCCCCACCTTTGAGAATGTGTTAGAGGCGGTGGGTCTAAGATTTGTGTGTTCGAGAAGTTCGAGGTTTGTACGGGTGACCTCGATGTCCTTTCCCCTCTCAAGAGCTTGGTGTTGGCCGGAGGGCCATGAAGGACCATGATGGTGGCGCATGGTGTGTGGCCAGTGTTCGAATAAACTGGCTGGTGGCCCTACTGGAGAGTAGGAGAGGGTGGTCAAGGACTTCCGGTGGATGTGGAACCGGCGGCTGGCAGATTAGTTTCTATGGCAGGTGTCTTGCCTCGCGGATTGACCATTGTGTAATGCGAGTTGTGGTCTGTGAAGTCTCTATCGGTCGATTGTTGTGAGTCTCGTGCATGTGGTTGGTGGCCGAAGGGCGTTGACTTCGGGACTGGTGTTAACCAGCGATCCTTGAGGTGTGTTGACCTTCATCGTGATGGATGCTGACGATGTGAAGTCGGTGAAGGGTCATGGTCAGCCGTGATGGTAGTGTGGGTATTACCTGGCATTGAGGCATGATTGTGCTCCTTGTGAGGAGTACTCAGTGTTCAGTGGTTGAGGAAGCCGGTGTCCTGAGTGGACTGCTGGGCGTGGAGTTCCAAGTTTTGGAGGGGAGTTGGGTCTCGACTCGTGTGTTTCCTCCTCTCGTGGGGTGTGCCGAATGTTTGTGTGCCTTGAAGAGTTTCGGGAAGCTGAGGTGATGCCAGACTCTCCAGTCCACGTGGGTACCAATCGATTGGAGGATCGGTGTGAATTGGCGGGGTGGAGCGAGAGTGCTCTACTGGTTGTGTTGGTCTGGCGGTGTCCCTCAGAGGTGGTTGTGTTCGGTCTTTCCGTGCGGTGAGCTCTTCCCCATGAGTCCTGTGCTTGTCCCAAATTTTGAGGATGATATTTTTATAAGGGGGAAGGTTTGTAATGCCCCGAGTTTTTCGGATCCGTTTTCGCGGGCCTTGGATCGTGTCCAAGTGGGTTTTTGAATTTTATATTGGGTTTTTAGACCGCATTTTCGGTGTTTTCGTGCGCTATTTCGGCTCCGTGTTGGCGCGTGAGTGGCCTAGCCTTTTCCTGGAATTTTTTAGAGTCCGAATTGATTTTTTGGGCATTTTTGGGGTTCATGCAGATTTTATAAATAAAATCAAAAATTTAAAACCTTTTTTAACCCCCTCTCTCCCCTGTCCGATCCCTCATCCCTCACCCCCTCTCTCTCACGTCTCTCTCCCGTCTCCCTCTCACTCTCCCTTCTCAATCTGGTGGCCGACGGAGGTGGCGAGGGGACGTGCGGCGGTACGAAGGCGGTGGCGTGCGGCGAGGACGAACCCGAGGGGCGTGGCGTGCTGCGAGGCGGAGGCGTTCATGGCCGTGGGAAGGCGACCACGAGTGGGAATGACGTTTCGCAGGGTTTTTCGATAGTAAAGCTTCTAAAAGGTAGGGGGACGGATCCCTGGCACCCTCGTGGGTTTTTCCTTGCGATTCGTGTTCCGGCGAGGCCGAGAGAGGGTGTTTTGCTTATTTGGGGGGAAATGAGAATGTTTAGGATGAGCGGTGGTTTCTGGCCGATTTGGGCCCCGATTGTGATTTTGATTTGGTTTCCCAGTAGTAGGAATGCTCGGGGATGATTTCCCCTTATCGAGGCGAATGGGGCATGGAACCGAGCTCGGGGCGGAGCTCGGTCCGCTTCCGAAAACCAACAGGAGACGACCACATAGGTGGCCGTCTGCGCCCTGTACTGGGCGTCCATCACTCTAGCCACCCAGGTCACTGAGAGGCCAAGGGTCTGGCCACACTCCCCATTAAGCCCTAGTCTGGGAGGCAAAAGAGCTGGCCGCCAAGGTTACAGGGAGCCCAGGTGCTGGGCGGCCAGTGGTGTGGCCGCCCAGGCCTCTGGACCACCAAGGGTTTGGCCGCCCAACCTGTTTAGCCCCTGGGGTGCCGTGCTTCATGTTTTCTTGCCCCGAGGTGTCCGTGTGCGATACGGATTTGTGGAAGAGATGTCCACGTGATTCTTCATGATCCAGGATTTCTGGGTATGTCATCATGCGCCATCCCTGTGGGAAATTGTGCCTATAGAGGGTGTTCTCCCCCGTCTGGGGTTACCGTGTGCAGAGGTCCGTAACCACATGAGTTAGTAGGCCGGTGTATGTTGGTTTTCATTACAGGCCTTAGGGAATTTACCTGTATAGAGCTGTGCCGTCTCGTGGTTCCAGGTGTGGGTGAGTTGGACCTTCTTTTGAGTAGTACTCCACTAGGCTCAGCTCACTAAGTGTCATGCACGTACCAGCTAGTCCGAGAGCGATTGCTTACTGAGTGTCGACACGTGTCGACCGCGTGGTCGAGAGCTATACCCGATGTGATGGTTTTTAGACTGGTTACCGTAGGGCCCCTCGCCTTGGCAGCTTGAGTCCAACTGAGGGGAAAACCAGTTAGAGGACCTGGCCTTGAGGGCGTAGTCTGTGTGTGCAAACATTGTTGGGGGTAGTGGACCCATGCCAACAGGCGTGACCCCATCTAGTCCTTGTGTTGTTGCGACTCACCCTCACTCTCCGAGAGAGGCCGTTGGGCGTGAGCGTAGTGGGTGTGGTGTAAGTTATCAGAGGACACATCTAGCTGGTGCTAGTGATGGAGTACTCCAGTCACCGTGGGTATAGTTCCCGATCGTCAGCCATGGTTCTCTGGGGTAGGGGTAGTGTGTTCTGACCCGGTGACTTTAGCGTGTTTTCTCACCTACGAGCCTGAGTTTTCCTGATGACATTGTCAGGGTTCTTTCGGTAGCCGTGAGAGGATGTTTTGGCGGTGTGGTTTTCGTAGTGGCTCCCATCCGTAAGGACTTTCCTACGCTAGGGGTGTCGTAGGTTCTTTTTGTAGTGTCACCGCGACCTTCCTTAGCTCGACGGTTTCGACTCAGGATCGTGGTTCCCTCGTGAGGGTAGGAGTAGTGTAGAGACTCTGTGCTTCTGCCGTTTACTACTTTATTAGCCACCGTCATTGTTGTTTCCGAGGTTATTTTAGTCGATTTGCCACTACTGCTACTTTTTTGTCATCATTTTTATTGCTTTCCTTTACTGTCGTTATTTTTGTTGCTGCCTTGTTTACCGCTTTCATTGTGCTAGGCATCCGCGGGACCCCTATGTTGTGTCCCCTGTGGTTCTGGAGTTTTGATGATGATAAATATTATGCCTCATTATGTTTACATCCTTGATGATATAATCTTGATGTTTATGATAAACTGACAGAACAGCTTTTAAGGATGACTCACAGGTCATGAAGTCACCCAAGTTAAAAGTCAACCAGTGACAGGTAAGATCAGTGCATGCTCAGATCAGGTAATGCTCTGTCTACTCTCATATCTATATGCCTTATGCCTTGATGATGTTTTAGCTGATATGCATAAATTGTTTTGTGCATCATTTAACAAGTTTGTACATTGTCTCTCATGCATTGCATGTTCAATGTACATACTTTCCTGTTGCAGACTGCTCTGTTTGTTCTCCTGCATACACTCAGTTCATATCTACTATATGCATTCACTGCATCGGTCTATGTTCTTGTGCCTGTAAGTCTGTACATCCTCCGGTGTTTCATTGCATCAGTCATACAGTCTGCACTCTTCATACATGCCATAGTCTATACATTTGTTGCATGCCTGCAGATCAGTCAAGTCCATACATTGATCTGTGCAGACAACATCAGTCAAGTCTATACATTGATCTGTGCATCACTATACTCAAGACACTAAGTCTGTACAGAGCTCGCAAAGTCTGTACATTCCTTAGCGTCTTGTGCATGCAGCATTTCCAAGTCTGTACATTGCATCATGTCCTTCAAGCATTTCCAAGTCTGTACAACATTCCATAGTTTGTACATTGCATCATGTGCTTCAGGCATTAGACGCAAAGTCTGTACATTGCCGCATCAAGTCTATACATTGTCCCTACACGCGCTGTAAGTCTATACATTGCTGTCTCATGCATTCTAAGTCCATACATTCGTTGCTGGCATGTCTATACATCGCCGCTTGTTTGTGCATCGATCAAGCCTGTACAGCCTGTGTCTGCATCAGTTGATAAGTCTATACATTATCTTCTGCACAAACACTAAGTCTACACATTGTAGCATGCACGATCAAACAGAGTCTGTACACACTTCAGCACTTAAAGTCTGAACATCCTTCAGTGAAGACTGTACACACTTCAGTGCATATGTGCATCTCCTTCTAGACAAAGTCTGTACACTCTTTATCTCTAAGTCTATACATTCTATTCCATATGCATCTTTCATACTAAGTCTGTACACGGCGGTCTTGAGTTACCCAGCAAGTCTGTACATCTCTCTAATATATTCTCTTATGACTGTGTGACAGGTATATCCTTCGAGAAGAAAGATGTCTTGGCACGTGATCTGAGGTTGGCACCTGGCACGTGATCCGAGGACAAAGAGGGCACAAGCCCTATCCGCTGCTGGTATAAATATGGAGCTTCTTCCATCAGAAGAAGACTGATTAAGGAAGAGTGATCGAAGCAGAGGCAGAGAGGCTGAAAGCAGAAGAGGAGATCGAGAAGCAGTAAGGAGCCTGCACGATCCAGAAAAAGAAAAAAGACAGTGAGAAGAAAAGAGAAGAGAGGCAGAGAGGCAGAGTGTGAAAGAAGAAGAAGAGAAAGAAAAAGAGAGTGAGAGATCAGCAGAAGAAGAAGAAGATCAGTAGCCTCTGGATCAAATCCAAGCTACATTGCTCCAAGAGAGAGCTACAATTTCGAGTTTCATTTCCAGCTTTCTAATTGCTGTAATTTTCATTTCTTGTTTTCTTTTCCTTTACACTTGGCTTGTGTTTCTTTCCGATTCTTTGGTTTGAGATCGGGGTTCCCTCTGGTCTCAGAGGAAGGGAGTCTTGGACTCCGGGTTTACAGGTAGTGGTTGCTACCTGTGGGTTCCCTCCTGGTCTGGAGGAAGAGAGGTCCGTGACCTCTGGTTTGCAAGCGGCTGGGTGTCGCTTGTGGGTTCCCTCCTGGGTGGAGGAAGAGAGACGCTAGTCTCTGGGTGACACTAGGGTTGCCCTCCGGGTTGGAGGAAGAGGGGAGGTTGTTCCCCTAGTCAAGCTGCTAGGCAGCACTTGTTGCAGATTGAGTCTGCGGTTCTAGCTTGTGCTAGTGGAAGCCTCACTCCGGTTTGGAGTGAGGGGTGGACGTAGGTCTGTGGACCGAACCACCTAAAAAATCATCTGTGCCGTGGTTTGCCTTGTGGGTTTGCCCCTTGTCTTCTACCTACTTCACAGGTTGTCTGAGCATTCTTTTCTATCTGAAGTGAACTTGCGCATTATGTGTTTTGTTAAGTGAGTCAGGTTTGCATAGTTCTTTCTTCGGCTTAGTCTTGATCAGGTACCACCAGTATCGTTAGCAGTTCAACTGTTTGATCAATTGTTTATTTGTGCTCTATAGCTTTTATTCTACAACAGAGTCTAACAGCAGGCTTACTGTTTTTATTTTGGGCGATATTTTTGAAGGGGATACATTCACCCCCCCTCTGTATCCATCGCACCATCCGAAGACCCTACTGAGCCTATGAGATGAGGTACACTCACTGCTTTTTTAGGTGCAGCAGTTCTTCCCGGGGTGGTACGTCTCGGTTGGAGGTCTTTTAGTAGCCAGCTCGCCAGTGCCGGGGTATGCCCCGGGACAGTGTACGTTTCTTTTCTTTTAGACTGTACTCGTGGACTCGACTCTATAGTAATGTTTAATTGCTATAAAATGTTAATTTTATTTCTGTCAGTTAATTATTAAATTCTATAGATTATTTCCTACTTTGTTTAGAATTTCAATACATGACCACACCATCATTTAACCCTTCCGAGCCCCCCCCCCCCCCCCCCCCCCCCCGCTCGTGGGTGGCGGCATAGGATCCAAGTGATATCGGGTTTGACCCAGTATCCGGATCTTGGGTTGTTACAGGGGAGTGAATTGATTTCTCTCTATTTAAAAATTAACTAGATGAAACCCAGATTGAGCACACAGCGGAATCTTCACAAGTGATAAATCTTTTTGAATTGCATTCAAGATCAACAATTAGACAGCATTCAACAAATAACCTGTGAATGGAGGTAGATGAAATGGAACAATCACAAAGGCAAACCACACAAGAGCACACCGATTTTTAAGGTGGTTCGGGACCACAACTGGGCTCCCTATGTCCACCCCTCACCATGATAGGTGGTATGAGTGGATCTAGAGGGGGGGTGAATAGATCCTACACCCAAGTTTTAGCTACTTCAAAAATAAACAAAGACTACAACACCGAGGAAGCTATTTCAAATTCGATTCTATGCTAGCACACGAGAAAGTTTGAAGTGCACACACAAGAAATATGTAGATCAAACCACAACACCTTAGAAGGGAGGTAGATGAAAAGGAGTAGACACGACAAACCACCGCACACCAACTTTTTAAGGTGGTTCGACTGCTCTATAGCAAGCCTACGTCCACCTCTCACCAACTCGGTGAGGCTTCCACTTCTGGCCAAGAAGAGTACACACACACACACACACACACACACACACACACACACACACACACACACACACACACACACACACACACGCTGTCTAACAGCTTGCACGAGGAAGCATTCCTCACCACACACACGGCTGCATGGCAGCCAACACACAAACAGGGCACCGAAAGACGCTGAGGATGCTCAGCAAACACACATGACAATTTAAGAAAAGAAACACGAAACAACAAAGAAAAAAAACTCCAAAAAAGACACGGCTGCAATGTAGCTTTTGATAGTGATCAGGAAGCTGAACAAGAAGGGCAAACTTTGGCCTGCTGCTTCAACATCACGGACAGATGCGAGCTAGCTTCTAGCTGTGAACCTTTCCTCTCTCTCCTCTCTCTCTTTCTCTTGAGGTTTTCTCCTAGCGGATCCAGGCAGGCTCTCCCTCTCTTTTCCTTCTCTTTTTCACGTTCTTCTCCTCTCCAGGCAGTTGTGGAGGTAGCAACTATAGTGGCAGTAGCAGCCTCTTCTTCATGCAGAAGGCTGCTTCTTATAGTAGAGATGGTAGACCATTTTCCCTCCAATATCCTGCCATTTGATTGGTTGGAATAGAAATGATGGTCTTGGACATGGAGCTCTTCCAAATCTGCCTCCTCATTTGCCCAGGATAGAAAAGGACGATCCTCTGTCCTAGGTACCTTTCTTGGACTGAAATCTGATTGGTTGTGGCCAAAAGGCAGAGTACCATGAAAAGAGACTTTTCCCAAATGTGTCTATTGACAGATCTTCCTTCAAAAGGAATTCTGACTTCCTTATCATAAAAAAGGTGGGATCTGTGTCCTAGGACCTTTTTCAGACCTTGAAAAGCATGTTTTTGAAGGTTTACGTCACTGACTTTTAGTCTCTGTACGAACTCTGTGTTGACCTTAGATAAACGATTAGACAAGATGGGGGGGTTGAATTGTCCCCTCAAAGCGCAATGGTAGGTTTTAAAATATTAGCAGTAGAATAAAGATTAACTACCACTAAGATGTGAACGGATGAGATTAACAAGCTGGTTCTCTCAACCTCTCTGTTTTCACACAATCAAATGATAAAGATAATCAGGCAAATCACAAGTAGACAAGTGCGAGAGAGATTTTTAGGTGGTTCAGGACCACGACGGGCACCCTACGTCCACCCCTCACCGAATCGGTGAGGATCCACTCGCTTCAAATGAAGTGCACGGAGGTTTCACTCCAACCACACGGAGACGTAGTCTCCTACACGATCCATGAACGATCAAGACACACATACAAATAAGCCACAACACCCGCGGTACAATGTCTCCACAACTGTTTGCAGACGGTCGACACACTGACAGAGTCCAAGTTCAGAAGGTAAAGATATGATCAATACAATCTCGTAGACCAATAGAAAATGATCAAAATAGATGCAAACAAGATGTAGAAATGAATCCCCATGAGTAGAAAGGGTTGTTGTAATATCCCGATTTATTAACAAATAAAAATTTCTAGAAAATTTATAAGAAATTAATTAGAAAATCTTTGATAAATAGAGTAAGTTAAAATTTGACTATTTTATAAAAATCTGGAAAATTTAGAATCTTGTAGAGGATAAAACGTGCAACAATAGTGTCTTCAATGACCGGCCCAAATAAAATTTGTAAATAAGCCAAATTAACTGATTAAGGCCTAAATCACACTTAAACCTAATTGACCTTAAAACACGAAATTTGAGCCCAATACCCGATCATTTAGGCTGAGACCGGATCCAAATGGAAGGCTAGGATGAGAGGATCGTTTCCCCTCTTAGTTCTCCTCGAAACCCTAAGCCTTAGAGGGCGAATTTTGGTTTGGAAGGCGGCGGCCAACCCTATCCACGCGATTCGCGCACGTCCAACTTGCTTGGACTCTATCTCTGCGAATAGAAGACTCTAGACCTTGTGTGACCTATAAAAATGACCCTTAGGAACCCTATTTTCGTTTGGGCACTGTGGTGGCCGACGAGAGCTCAGGTGGAGGGAGAATTCCGGCGATCACCAGCAGGGTGTCCGTAGCGCGTCGTCGTCCCCTCTTCTTCCTTCTTCCTCCATTTAAGGTAGGTTATAACAAGCCAAACCTTAAGTATCATATATAGTTAGAACCAGCATCGAGTGCCCTTTCTATTGAATGCAAAAGCCCTAAAAGTTGCTTAGTATCATGCGAGAATTTTAGGGTTTAGTAGAAGCATGTCACATCTAGGGTTTCACTTATTTCATCTCGTTGTAAGTAGGGATTACAGGCACAAATCTTAAATTGTTTACGTTATCTTGTAGAGTATTTTGTGCTCTTTCTTTTGAATCCAAAAGCCCTAATTATCATGCTCTATGCTGTGTGTATTTTGTAATTTATTGTAACCCTAGCCAACTCGCCGGAGGCGGGCAGGGCGAAAGGGGGCTTGAGTGTTTTTTGACTTATGCGGCCTCACGATAGACCGCCCAACCTTGTTAGGCGGCATATTACTGACCGTTTGAGTGTTGTGATTCGTATTATGTTTCCGGGAAGAGCGGCTTGACCTAGACCGCCCTTCTGTCAGGCGGCCAGTGATTGACTGTTCATCTCCCCCAACGGCTCATTACAGACCGCTCATCTCCAGAAGGCCTTCTGACCTGAGGAGGATAAACGGCCTGTCGTGCGACCGCCGAGGAGGATGAAAGGTCCCTACTTGACCGTCCATCTTTAAAGAATTGATTAAGTTACCACTCATCGCATGATTTTTTATAGTAGATTAGTGGTTAAATGTAAGTTAGCAACATGCATAAAAACCCTGGAAAATTATAACAGTAAATGATTATAACTCTTGCTGATTTATTCATCTTGGCCTAAGATCATCTTCTTCAATGAATGTTAGTGTTAATCATGAATCTATTATTAAATTGAAAATTTTATTAGGGTTGTATGACAGTCGTTCTACTCCGGTAGGATTGACTGACCGTCTCACTGGTTTCCGATGTTTTATTAGCCCAATTTCCTTGTAATGTTTGGGACTCTCCACCGGATATTCCTTCCGTCGGACTAGGACCTTCATTACGGGACCTCCGTAAGCCCCCGCGAGCCTGGGATTCCCACTAGGACGTCGGGCAGGTTGTACCACCAAGGCCTGAACCTGTGTACATAATCGAATCGCTTGGGTTATCGTATTGACAGTCACGGCTCAACTTGGACCCCCTGAGATTTACGTGGCCCGAAAGGGACCGTTTATCATATCGGGCGGCCCATAAATAATCGTGCAACCCTGGCCAAGTGCCACTACATTAGTCATTTAACCTTGATCTATCTTCGACCAAATTGTGTTTGGCTCGACCCAATAAGCCCTAGGTTGACCAGTGGAGAGTGGGCTGGACCCTAGTTCAGTTCTGCCCCACTTATGGCAGCCCGGAGCCCGTTTGGGTAGACTTCTAGTTGATTAAGTTGAATGGACCTATTGGAACCACCCATGTAATAGAGCGGGTCTTATTGGACCGTCTGTCTTTTGAGCCACCCTATATGGACCGTTTATCTTGTTCTTAGGCTTCCGAGCTCTACTAGTCGTGAACGGCCCATTTTCAACCGTCCAATTCCTCACGCGGTCCTACATAGACCGTGTATCCTTGACTTTAGTATGGCTAGTCCTAAGCCCATCTCTATCCTGAACGGTCCAATTTAGACCGTGCATTGCTTGAGCGGCACAGTTTTGACCGCTTATCATCCAGAATTATTTTCCGTGGGTATTCATGTTTGAATCCAAGGACCTGATTGGTTCTTGATAACTTGAACTTTCCAGACATGATGTCTGCATCAACTTACCCTTGAAATTTTGGTAAGTTCCATATCTTGAATTATTGGCCATCTAACTTGATTAATGTCTAGACATAACTTGGGATCTTGGATCCAACAAATCAATGCCAACGCATCGTAAGGGCCCGGTCTGGTCCTAGGAGGAGCGCCCGAAAAGTACTTGTGCCCCGGGGAGTTTGAATGACATGGTGAGGCATTGCACCGAGTGCATGACTAGCGTGATGTCTATGACAATAATCTCTTACTTGAATTTCTCTTGACTTGGTTAAATCTTGCTTGTTGGCTAAATTCTCGATTATATCATGTTCTTGCCTTCCTTTCATTATTTTGTTGCATAGTTATTTCCTTTTCGCTCTTTATTTATGCTCTCAAACATGCAATTTAATTGGTTAATTACTTAAACTTGCCTGTTATTACCTACTGAGCGTTCGCTCACCTAGTTCTTTCCCCCTTTTCAGGTAGCTCAGGTGAGGACTCGCAATCCGATGGGAACGGGCAAGACTGTTGATCATGGAGCGAGCCAGTTAGATGCTGTGGAGCCAGAATAATAGTCTATGTTTAGTTGTGTTTTGGAATGTGGATCAAGAGTTGCAATGGGTAGTCAGTCAATGTAATGTAGTTTAATGTTGTGGTGGAAATTCATTAAGGTTGTTTAAGATGGAGTTGTAATGGGATCATGGATTATGAATTTGTTATTTAATTAATGGAGTTATGTTCGTGATAAGTCCTTATGTTTTAGCATATCATGTCTAGAAATCAACATATTGTATTACTTGTTTCTACTGCCAGTCCCGATATTCCGCGTCGGGGCGTGACAGTTAGGTGGTATCAGAGCCTAGGTTTCTAATATTCCTAGGTTATCTAAGTTCTAGGATTTTAAGAGGTTGCCGTAGAACCTATACCCTTGTCATAAGTCTAAGGACCCAACCTAGTGAGAATTTGGGTAGAGACTTGGGTTGAGTTAATAATCAACTCTAAAACTCTTTCTCCTAAATAAACTTAAGATAAATCATTCTCGTGCAGGACGTTCTGATGACAGCTGAGCGTGCATAGTGGCGGGACATGCAGTGGACCATCCAAGGACTCACATGAGCTTTGCAACAAGTGGCCCAAGGTGGAGCGGCGAATCATGGTGCTGGTGATCTACACATGAGTTTTCATGGGATGAATCCCCCACATTTTGGAGGTTCAACTGATCCCGATGAAGCCGAACACTGGCTTATGGAGATGGAGAGAATTTTTGAAGTTATGCAATGCAACGACCAGGAGCGTGTGCTTTTAACAACCTTCCAGTTGGAACGTGATGCTAGGACTTGGTGGGAGTCAGTAAAGGCGACCCTCGGTAATAGAGAAATTTCGTGGAAGGAATTCGAAGAATTCTTCAATAGCAAGTACTTTTCCGACAGAATTCAAGAGAAGAAAGCAGCGGAGTTTGCTGCTTTGAAGCAGCGAAGTTTATCTGTAGCGGAGTACGAAGCCCAATTTTCTAGACTCTCTCATTATGCTACTCATTTGATTTCTATAGAGAAGATGAAGGCGAAACGTTTTCTCAATGGGCTAAAGTTGCACTATATTAACCAGTTGGCGCCGATGGAGATTGAAACCTATGCAGAGATGGTGAGGAAGGCCCAAGTTTTAGAAGATACTTTGGAAATGACAGAGAAAATCCGTGGGAAGAATGTAAAAAAGGAGCAACCATCTGGTTCCGGGAGTGCTAAACCCGGGAATAGCAAGAAGAGGCCCAATGGCGGGTCTGGTTCATGGAAGGGGAAAATGTCCAAGAATGAGGACAAGAAGCCTGGCCCGATTGTTCCATTCAGGGGCGTATGCAAGTATTGTGACCGTCCCGGTCACAAGATGGAAGAGTGCTGGCGCAAGCTGGGCGCCTGTTTGCGTTGCGGGAGTAGGGATCATCGCATGCCAGAGTGTCCTCTTTTATCTGAGCAAGCTACCCCGACGAAACCTCAAGGCGGCAAGAAGTAGCAGGGCAAGCTCCAGGCCCTACAAGAGGAGGATGCAGGCACCACCGAGGAGGGTGGACTCGTGGAAGGTACCGTTATTGTTCATGGAAAGCCAGCTTTTGTTCTTTGCGATACCGGTGCCACTCATTCATTTGTTTCACGAAAATTTTCTAAGACATTAGCTGTGAAGCCGGTTTTGATGAATTCCCCGTTAGAGATATCAACTCCTATTGGCTCTAGATCAATGATTAAGTATTTTTATCCTTCTAGCAAGGTCATGGTTGATGAATTGAATTTGCCAGCCGATCTGGTTCGCATGGATATGAATGACTATGATGTAATTCTAGGAGCGGATTGGTTGGCTAAGCATGAGGCCAATATCCATTGTAGTTCCAGTTCTGTGTCTTTTTCGAGACACCCGGGACTTTCTTTTATAGGGATTAGGCACCATAGATCTGTGCCACTTATCTCGACCATCCGAGCCGATAAGTTGATGAGGAGAGGATGTCAGGCATTTTTAGCCTTTGTTTATGTGACCCCTGAGAAGAAGATTGAGATTCAGGACATTCCTATCGTCCAAGATTTTCCATATGTTTTTCCTGAGGAATTGCCAGGGCTTCCACCGGAGAGGGAAGTTATCTTTTCCATCGATTTAATTCCTGACGCGACCCCTGTTTCTAAGGCTCCTTATCGTATGTCTCCTGCGGAGCTAAGGGAATTAAAGTAGCAATTAATGGAATTACTTGAGAAGGGGTTGATTCGTCCAAGTACATCCCCGTGGGGGGCTCCATTCTTATTTGTAAGGAAGAAGGATGGCTCGATGAGGTTGTGTATTAATTATCGGCAACTGAACCAGTTGACTATAAAAAATAAATATCCATTGCCAAGGATTGATGAGTTATTTGATCATATAGCAGGAGCTCAGTATTTCCCTAAGATTGATCTTCGATCAGGCTATCATCAGTTGCAGATTAAGGAGGAGGATATTCATAAGACAGCTTTTTGTAACAGGTACATGCACTTTGAATTTATTGTAATGCCTTTTGGACTAACGAATGCACCTGCAACTTTCATGCAGTTGATGAACGATGTATTGCGGCCCTATCTGGATCAATGGGTCATAGTGTTTATTGATGACATTCTGATTTATTCCAAGAGTGAGGAAGAACATGCTGAACATTTAAGGATGGCGTTACAATTATTGAGAGACCATCAGTTATACACCAAGTTTAGCAAGTGTGAATTTTGGCTACAAGAGGTGTCCTTTCTAGGGCATAT
Organism: Amorphophallus konjac; assembly: GCA_022559845.1. Classification (NCBI taxonomy): domain Eukaryota; kingdom Viridiplantae; phylum Streptophyta; class Magnoliopsida; order Alismatales; family Araceae; genus Amorphophallus; species Amorphophallus konjac. The sequence continues at coordinate 73,331 of JAHNEJ010000061.1, read as the reverse complement.
CATTACGAAAGAATGTATTTCTGTTGATCCGTCGAAGGTAGAGGGAGTTAAAGATTGGGTCAGGCCTACTAGTGTAACAGAAGTTAGAAGCTTCCTAGGTTTGGCAGGATATTATCAGAGGTTTATTAAAGATTTCTCCAAGATTGCGGTACCCTTAACAAGATTAACCCGCAAGGAGAATATGTTTGATTGGACGGAAGATTGTGAGAAAAGCTTCCAGACTTTAAAGGAATGTTTAACTACTATCCCTTGTAGACACGCCAAAATTAATACTATGTTGATCAAATCTCATGTCACTATGTTAACGCCCCAAAGTGAACTTCAATATTTCTATAATATAAAGTTTTTCTATTTTTGTGTGGGTTTTTATGATTTTTCTTACATTTTTGTAATTAACGACTCGAAGAGGGGCGTTTTTAAATAGCGACCTGAGCTAGGGCGTTTTTTAAAGAAAGGACGACTGGGGCAAGAGGCGTCAGTTTCTGATATTTGACATAGCCTACCCTAATTGAAATCAAAAATTAACGTCCCTCCCTGGGTCGTGTTTTGAATTAACGTCTCTCCTACAGGCGTCTCTTTATAATTTTTAAATAAGGAAGGTTTTTCTTACTAAAATTAAATCTAAGAATTGACGTCTTTTTACCAGTCGTGATTTGAATTAACGCCTTTGCCCGGGTCGTCAATTACGAATTAACGCCTTGATGTGAGTCGTCTCTTTTCCTTCCGTGTCTGCTTGAACTGCCCTTTCTTGGGGAGTCCCTGCTCTGCTTGATCATCTTGCTCGATTAGGGAACTAGAGACCTTGCCGTAGAAGGGTCTTGCCAGTTCTTATCCCATTAGATTTGTGTTTTCTACCCTATAAATAGCCTCCTGGGTCGAGTTCGCGCGAGGTTAGCAGAGCTGTTAGAAGAAAAAAAGAGAGAGCTGTTAGTTGTGAGTTGTTAGCTGTTAGCCGTGAGGAAGAAAGAGAGTAGCAGCTAAGAGAGATTAACCCACAGAGGGCGCACAGGAGAGAAATTTTCTTCTGTAACATCCTTGTTACTTCGGTGCTCTGCTTCTTCCTGTTGTGTCAGCCGCAAGTTCAACTTGGTTTTTTCTCCATTTACTGTTGTCAGGAACAGCAGGGAATTCTTTGCATCAACTTACTATCTCATCACCTTCTTTGTTCATCATACATCGTTCCCCTTTTAAGTTTGCATTAGCTTTGCATCACACCTCCTCTCCCTAATTCTCCTAGGGGTTTTAAAATAACCAAAAGGTGCACACTGCATGCTTTTACTCCATCATCTTATTTATTTCTGAATTGATACTACACACACTTGACTAATCCCTCCTCTTTTGATTGTTTGTTCTTTGTTTAAGGGTAATCAAGAGGAAAACCCCCTTCATCGGCCGGCCGGTAGAAGGAGGAGGAAGGAATCTACACTCATCCCGCATCCTATTTTCACCAGGTATTCGCGATCAATCTCCCTTCTTTTGAGGTAACCCCTCTGGCGATCACACTCCAATAGCAATCTCTTTCTCCCCTGTATTCCCTTTATTTCACTATTTATCTCTTACTTATTTATTTTTGATGTGAAAAACACGATTCACAAATTGGCGATCACGGTGGGACTTCCATTGTTTTTCTTTTGATTACCCTCTCCTGTTGGCACCCACGTGTGCCCTTTCCTATTGGCACCCAAGTGTGCCCTTTCCCATTGGCACCCATGTGTGTCCTTTCCCTTAGGTACCCATGGTACCCCTCCACTGTGCCTCACAGGCACCCTCCATTGTGCACACTGCACACCCACACCCCTCAGATTAGCCAGTTTGTGTTCTCTGTGTTTTCTTAATTAACGCCTCACATCAAGGCATTTTTCATGAATTAACGCCTTTACTCAAGGCGTCTTTCTCGCATTTAACGCCTTCTGCAAAGGCGCCTTTTTATATAGCGTCTCCTGCTTTCTCACTCCCTGAGAATTGACGCCCCCCACTGTGGGCGTCGTTTGTCTATCCGGCGCCTTTCTCCCAGGCATCTTTTGCACAATCCGCGCCTCACACCAAGGCGTTTCTTGAGCACTGTCCGACAGGACTTCACAGATTAGCGACAGCCACGCTGTCGTGTTTCCTTATTTTAGCGACTTCTGCCAAGTCACTATTTACCTGTGTGTTAACAGAAAGTTGCTTGATCTGTTTGTTCATGCTGGATTGATTCACATATTCATTATCTGATTATACCTGCTTGCTCTGCTTATATTATTCTGCATTTTGTGGCATTTGGTTGAGAGACCTCCTCTCTCTACACTAGGATTCCACACACCCTTCTTGGAATTGGAACAACCCTCCATTGAGCATTCCGTCTCTTTGGACCGGAAATTCCTTTTCCAAGACCTCCGTAAGTCCCGCACCCGTGGATTCCCTCACGGACGCCGGGCTGGTTGTACCTTGAAGTACCGGAGTTTAGATAGCCCACCGTTGGTGAGGAGAGAGAAAGAGCTTAGTTAACCCGGATATCACAACCAAAACTCACAACTAAGTTCTACACTACAAAGAGAGAGGATTGTGCATCAATTTAATTCACTCTAATCTCAAACTTGAATCTAAAAGCTTGCGTTCATTACAACTTGTTTCCATAACTTGATTGGATTGAGTGATTACTGCAATTATAATTCCTCCAAAATAAGCTTCTTTCTCTACTTAAACATGCAACTCCATTCAGGTAAGATCATCAACATGGCAAGCTACGGGTACTCTTATGATGATGTGGAAGAGAATATTTTTGATCAATCTTATGAGACACCCCTCCAAGATTCCATCTATCACGAGGGAAACTACCCTCCGTCTCAGGTTCATTATTCTCAAATTCATGTGGTTGACACCACAACTCATGAGGTTGAACCCTCTTCTCAAGCTTTACCATCCAATCAGAACACATCGGGGAACACCTCCCCTTCTTTCAATGTCAATGATTTAATTCATGCATTATCTCAATTGGACGATTCCCAGCGGCAAGCAGTTCAGGCCGCTTTGAAAGGGAAATCTGTTCCCTCTTCATCTTCCAATCCCCCTCCGCCGCGAGTGGCCATCACATTATTAATGACCAGGCGGTCTTGCACAAACCCCCCTCTTGTCCACCAATGCCCGGTGCGGCCATGCCGGCCCAACAGGTAAGCTACGGCTAGGCCTCCATTCCTTCAACCTCCCCAAATCCTAAGGACGCCTATGCCTAATTCTTTCATTCAAAATCTGGCCCCAGTCGAGTCAGATACTAATGCTCTACTCCTTCAGAAATTGGCTAGCATGGAAGAACAACTCAACAAGGTTACTGCTGCCAAGAATGCTCCAGAGATCTCTCTGCCTACATTGCCAGTTTTTCACTTACCACCTTCTGAGATGCCGAATTTTCGGCGATACAATGGAACTGGCAATCCATTTATTCACTTGAAGGATTTATGTATGAGACCTCCTTTTGGCAGGGCAACAAAGCCTCACTGGCTTATTTGTTTAGAAGATCTCTAGAGGGGCCAGCCCTCGAGTGGTTCTATTCCTTGGATCGACAGATGCCAGCAATTTTGATGTGGTTCAAAGGAAATTCTTGCAGAAGTATAGGGACCGGGTTGGACCCTCTCTATCTGTTACGGACTTGGTTGCAGAGAAAATGAAGCCCGAGGAGGACTTCATCATATTTGCTGATAGATGGCGATCAATGGCCGAGAAATTGAAAGATACTTTGTCAGAACCAGAGCAGGTTAAGATGATTATTTCAAATGCAACCCCTCAGTTCCGGCATATATTAGCCATGAACAGATTGACTACCATGGAGGAGCTCTATGAAAGAGCTCGATATATTCAAACTCAGATGAAGGATTCGCCCATCATGGGCATGTTCGAACCGAAACCACGGTTGGTCAAGAAAAATACAAATGTCAACAATAGCGGGCCCACGACTGAGGGTACCGTCATCAATGAGCAGGTTGGCGCGGTCGGCAACCCCACACCTTTTCGCCAATCTAACCCACGACCTCCGCCACCTCCACAACAAAACACCCTCTTCAACTCACCCCCACAACACCAATTTGCCCCTCAACCTTCCCTTGCTCCTCCACAAAACCAAACGCCACATGCAGATCCCTCAGCTCCGCAACAGTACCACCAAGTACCGCCACCCACCAACTATGGCCCGCAACAACAACAGCAAAGGAGACCACTTGGCCCCAAAAGGGCCCATTATCCGCCATTGCCAGAAAGTCTCCCAGATATATTTAATGCCCTGATGGCTGCTAATCTGCTCATGTTACCAAAAGAAAGAGCAGCGTGGCCCGCTAACGTTGACACGTCCCGCTATTGTGTTTTCCACCGCTCCCCTGGTCACAATATTGACCATTGCTTTCACTTCAAGGACTACATCTATGATTTAAATGACCAGGGCGGTATTAATTGGGACGAGATGAGACAGTTCATCGCTGCTATGAAAGTAAGAAGGCCTCCTCGGCAACAGCAGGCTCAGCAGCCGCAGCAACCAGCTCCACCAGTACAACAGCAAGCTCCAGCACCTCAGCAAGATATGGGGATTGTCCACAACCCATTGCCGGAGCACCAAGCAAATCAGCATGTGAACCCAGTCACGTCTCTCCATGAAGTAGAGAGAGGGCAGGGATGGCACGAAGAAAACGCCTCTGTCGGGGCATTCAATCATAATTCTGATCAACCTCCGCGCCTCTTGCGCATGCTTCCTTCTTCTTCTACCCCTCAATTAAGTCGCCCCCTTTTGCGCCCCGTTAACCCATCTGTCCCCACTAATTCCTCATCCTTGCCAACCCGGTTTCTCCTTACCCGTCCACCACGACCACAACCTCCGACGCAGCAAACTCCATCATCCGCCACCAATCCTTCGCCATCACCATCTAGGCCACTCCTCATTCGCCCGTCACCAGCACCGGTTACATCCACTACCATCACTCCTCTGCCGGCAAGGACACCTCCACCATCAGTTCAACCACCATTTATACCCCGACCTCTCCTTGTTCAACCCGCTAGCCCTTCCCACACTCCAACACCCCCTTCCACCCCTATGCCTCCTACGGGTGCTTCTCTTTTGAACCCTTCACCAATACCCCTACGGGGGCTTCTTCTTCGAACACTCTCTACCACTTCTCAACACTAATGTCCTTCTTCTTCTTCCAACCCTCCCCCCACCTTTCCCGACAGAGGCGCGCCAAACCATAGCACCACTCCGCAGTCGACGGATGTTCCAGCGCATTTTTCCCCAGAGAGAGCAGGAGCCCACGCAGGGGCCCAATGAGCAAGAGCAAGAGCAAGAGTCGTGTTCCAGGCACTCAGTATGATTTACTAAAGCATCTTGACCGGACTCCAGCAAGAATTTCTATTCTAGAACTGATCAAGAGGTCAACAACCCATCAATTGGCCTTGAAAGAATATTTGCAGAAGGTTATGGTCAATGAAGACATCCCGGTCGAGCACATAACTACAGTCTTAACGCCCGCTAGCGGTCAGCCAGTAATTACTTTTTATGAACATGAATTGGCACCTCAACCAGCAAGGAAATATGCCCTATGTATCACAGTTGACATAAATAAAGTGGCAGTAAACAATGTTTGGTGGACACTGGGGCATCCATCAATGTATTGCCGCCTAGCACTTTGAAGATGTGCGGCATTCCTGAAAATCAGATTCGACCATCCACTATAACAGTCACAGCATACGACAACACCAAGAAGCCTCCTTGGGCATGATAACATTAAAGGTCAGTTTGGGTCCAGCTACAATCACAGTAGATTTTCACATATTGGACATGGATCCAACATTTAATGGCATCTGGGTCGCCCCTATATTCAACAGCTAGATGCAGTGCCCTCTACAAATCATCAATGCCTCAAGTTTCCACATAAAGGGCCGCATTATTAAAGTCACTAGCATGCCAATCCTGCCAGATGAAGACATACACCTAGCAACGTCAGTTCCTTCTATTTGGCCTTCCAACAAGCCGTTGCTATCAGTATTGGATATCCCTCACCCAAGGCCGATGCCACCCGAGACAGTTACAACAGTTGCCATGACACCCCGAACTGTCAAGGGGAAGAAGAAGAAAAATATGATGAATACCCCATTTTGGAATATTCTGATGAGAATGGGGTACCAGGTTGGCAAAGGCAGAACTAAGCCTGTCAAGCCACAAAGATTGATTGCACGGGGCGGCCTAGGCTATAAAGGACCAAGCAAGAATGAAGAAGAACCATGGGCAGTTATGACCTCCACTTTGAAGACAGATCGCCAACCGCTCACTTGGACATTGCAGACACATTTTATTAAAGGTGGCGTTCAAAATAATGAGCAGACTACAATAGTCACTTCCATGTTAGACTGTCAAGATGTTCATGCTAGACAGTTTGCTCGTCATATTGCTCCATTGGCCACCTATAAAGCCCTCGAGTCTCTAAGGCCTGATAAGAGAAGGAAAATGGGTGATTCAGAGTGTGACTGGTATAGATGGTTTGACATGAATGATATTGCTATTGCTTTGAGTCGTCTATTTATGCCGACCGACCCAGAATGGCCGCCATTGATCCATGAGTTGATTGAAAAACCTGCTGTGATAACAGATAAGAGGCAGCTGTTGAGCAATTATACAGACACTGGAGAGCCAGATGTGCCATACGAGGAAGGTTTCACGACAGACAGGCTGTGGGCCGGCCTTTTCTCTCTCACTTCCATACATCCGTCTCTTCTTGTCTCCCTATATCCCCAAATGTTTCCATGTGTGCCTAGACCGCCTCCAATCATGGTCATCTTTTCTCCAAGTTCACTTCGAGTTTCTCCTCCAGTTCCTCCCTTGCTCCTCGAGCAATTCTCCAGACTCTCCATCGCACCCCCGCAGGGTCGTCTTGATTCAACCCTTCTCCAATCTGTCAATCTCCACTCCACCTCTTGTTTCCTCTTCGCATTGCTTCCTCCTCGAAAAGCAAAATCAAAATAAAAATGAAGAGAAAAAAATGCCAAAATTCCAACTTTTCAACCTCCATCTCTGTTGAGGAGACCTCTTATCTCCTTCTGAGGGTGTCCCGACCCAGGGACCGCTCTTCCAAGATTCATTTATAAACCTTTTCCACCCCTCCTGCAAGGGGTCCTCATCTGTATCCCCTCCTATATCCACTTTTTCACCTCCTTCCTTTTCTTCTTCTAATGATCAAGCTAGTTGCTCCTCTTCTTCTTCTAATAAAACTCATGGGGTAACTTCACATAAGAAATCCAAGGGTAAGCAGATTCCTCGTAGATTCTTGTTAGAATTGGCTAGAAGGTGCCGGGCATGCTCAACTCTTCCCGATTTTTAGAGAATCCGATCATCTTGCCAGAATTAGAATATGAGGGTACTTGTGCTTCTTATGAGAGTTTAGGTGTCTATGAGATTATGAATGATGAAGACCCTATTGAAGAGGGGGATGAAAGTTACAAAGAATGTGAGGATGAGGCTGATGCCTTTACTAGTGGTATGAGAAGATTTGACGAACCTTCAGCCTCAGTAGAAGAGCCTACCAAAGAAATAAATCTGGGTACGGAAGAAGACCCCAGGATTGTCCTCATTTCAAAGAATTTGCCACCCTCCGAAGAGGAGGCGCTTATTTTGGTACTTCAAGAATACAAGGACACGTTTGCGTGGAGTTATGAAGATATGCCTGGATTAGACCCTGCGCTCGTTGAACATCGGCTTACACTTAAGCCAGGGTATGTCCCGATCAAACAACGGTTGAGACGTTTCCACCCTAACATGGCTTTAAAGATGAAAGAAGAGGTCGACAAGCTTCATAAGGCTAGATTTGTTAGAGTTGTCCTCTATCCGAACTGGGTGGCTAACATCGTCCCGGTCATGAAGAAAGATGGAAAGGTTCGGATTTGTATAGACTTTCGGGACCTCAACCGTGCGTGTCCTAAAGATGACTTCCCCCTCCCTCATATTGATGTTTTGATTGATAATACGGCAGGATTTGAGACTCTCTCCTTCATGGATGGTTTTTCGGGTTATAATCAGATTCGCCTGGCTGAAGAAGATCAAGAGAAAACGTCATTCACTACACCATGGGGTACTTACTGCTATGTGGTCATGCCTTTTGGACTCAAGAATGCTGGAGCCACCTATCAGAGGGCTATGATGGTAATTTTTCATGATATGATTCATATTTATATTGAGGTGTATGTGGATGACCTGGTGATAAAATCAAGAACAAGGATTGAGCATCCTGGGGTTCTAGCTAAAGTCTTGCAAAGATCACGAGAGTATCAGTTAAAAATGAACCCCAAAAAGTGTGTATTTGGTGTTTCATCAGGGAAGTTGCTTGGGTTTATTGTCAGCAAAAGAGGAATTGAAGTTGATCCCAATAAGGCAAAGGCCATCAGAGATATGCCTCCTCCCAAGAATTTGAAGGAAGTTCGAGGATTAATCGGGAGGTTGCAATTTATTCGCCGCTTTGTCTCCAGCACTCACAAAGATGCAGGCCGTTTTACGAGCTTACTAAGCCGGGGGTCAAGTTTAATTGGGATGACAAGTGTCAGGCAGCTTTTGACGGATTGAAGGATTATCTGGCCAATCCTCCTGTCCTGAGGCCGCCAATTCAGGCAAACCACTTATCCTCTATGTTTCTGTCCTGGATGACTCTGTAGGTGCTGTCCTAGCTCAAGTGGATGAAGAAGGGAAGGAGAGGGACAGCATACTACTTGTCTAAACTTCTCAACCCTTGTGAGCAGAGGTACTCAGCCATGGAGAAGACTTGCGCTGCTTTAGTCTGGGTAGTTCAGAAGTTAAAATATTATTTCTTAGCTCACGAGGTTCACCTCATTGCTCGCATGAATCCAATTAAATTCCTTCTTGAAAAATCTGTCCTTACCGACCGATTGGCACGCTGGCAAAGTTTTCTCTCTCAATTTGACATCACTTACATTCAACAGAAAGCAATCAAAGGTTACGCCATCGCCGAACATCTTGCTCACCACCCTCTCCCTCGATTTGATCTGTCAATTCAGAGTTTCCAGATGAAGAACTAATGTCCATTAATCAACCCCACGATCCTATGTGGACATTACATTTTGATGGAGCTCTAAATTCCCAAGGAAGAGGGATCGGCATGGTTCTTTTAACACCAGAAGGGGTCACCATCCCATTTTCTGCTCAGCTCACTTTCCCTGTCACAAACAATATAGCTGAGTATGAGGCTCTTTTGGCCGGTCTCAAACCGCTCATAAATATGGTGTTACCCAATTACGAATCGTTGGTGATAGTCAGCTCATTCTACGCCAGGTGCTTGTCAAGTGCCGCACTATCAATCCTAAACTCAAGCCCTACCAGGAACTTGCTTCAGCTTATGCCAAACTCTTCACCAAGTTGATCTTCGTCCATGTCCCTCGAAGCCAGAACATCTTAGCTGACGCTCTTGCCTCTTTGGCCTCTGCTTTAGTCTTTCCTCCCCAACGAGATTTTCACGTTCCTCTCATTCATCAGCGTGACACTCCAGCTATTAAGGATCGTGCATTCCTCGACATTAGGGACAAGGTGCTCGAGAAGGTCAGGCGGAGTGAAGCTCTTAAAGGCAAAGAGGTCATGTTGTTAGATTGGGAAGAAGAATTGGCTGATGAGGAGAAACCTTGGTATTTTGAGATTGCCAGATATTGCAATGATCAGTCCTATCCTGAAGAAGCCACTGTGGAAGAAAGGAAAGCAATCAGAAGAGTGGCTCAACGTTATGTTTTGGTTGGAGGTGTGCTCTATAGAAGAGGGCTCACGGGTGTTTTATTAAGATGCCTCGACGATGATGAATCCTGGAAGGTCGTAGAAGAGGCGCATTCAGGAGTGTGTGGTGGTCATGTGAACAGCTAGATGCTAGCTAAGAAGATCCTTAGGCTAGGCTTCTATTGGCCAACTCTAGAAGAGGATTGTTCCATCTATGTTCGAAGGTGTGTTAAGTGCCAACTGCACGCCGACAAGATTCATTCTCCTGCTTCTTCACTCCATCCTATGTCCTCCCCATGGCCTTTCTCCATGTGGGCTTTCGATATCATTGGACCTCTTGGTGACTCGAACCTCCTCACGAAGCAAAAATCATTCATCCTCACGGCAACAGAGTACTTCACCAAGTGGGCGGAAGCGGAAGCATTCGTGGAGATCAAAGCATCAACCGTCTGCAAATTCATAATGAAGAATATCATCGCAAGATTCGGCATCCCGAGTACCATCATCACCGACAATGGACCTCAATTCATCTCTCAAGAGCTCAAGGATCTCTGCAACAGGTATAACATTGCATTGCATCATTCTTCTCCCTATTATCCACAGGGTAATGGCCAAGTAGAGGCAACTATAAAACCTTGATCAAAATTGTTAAAAAGATGTGTGAGGCTAATAAATTTTCGGATTGGCCAGACAAGCTAGTTGAAGCTCTCTAGGCCTATCGCACTTCCATTCGTACCCCTACAGGGCAAACCCCTTTCGCCCTCACTTATGGAATGGAGGCGGTGGTTCCCTACGAGATTCTCATCCCATCTCTGCGAGTACAATTGGTCAAAGAGTTCTCTATTGATGAGCGTCGTGATTCGCTCCTTGCCCAGTTGGAACTCCTAGATGAGAAGCGTCTGGTCGCCGCTGAGCATGCGCGCGTTTATCAAAATAGGCTTTCACGTTTTTATCAAAAGAAAGTAATTGAGAGAAAATTCAAAGTCGGTGAGATGATAATCAAGAGAATCTTTGTAAAACCTGGCGGACCCCGTTCAAAACTCCAACCAAACTGGGAAGGACCATTTGTTATAAAAGATGTTTATCCTGGCAATGCTTATAAATTGATTAATGCTGAAGGAGAAGAGCTGGCTCATCCTTGGAACGGCCTGTACCTTAAGAAATACTACCCCTAATCCAAAAAAAAAAAATAATAATAGAAATTTCTGAAATCCAAAAAAATAGAAAATTTCCAAAATCCAAACAAAATAGAAATCTCCAAAAATTCCAAAAAAATATATATATATTCTTGTTGCCATGGCATACAAGGACGCAAGGTCTGAAAGGTCAAATTTCAGTATTCATTCGTCAGTCTTGTTAACTAAAATGGGGTCGACACCCACACACACTACATGCTTAAACCTCGAACTCAAGCGGTGCAAAATCTGATGGAAAGTCAAAAACCTGACTAAAGGTGACGACAATACCCATTCTTTTCCTCTTCGGCCCATAAGGGAGGAAGGAAGGTCTGAGGGTAGACCCGCTAAGCCTACCCGCCGCCTTAGTAAGTGGAAGTCAGGGCCCAAAAGGGAACAAAATGCCGCAAAAGCCCAAGTACAATTAGGTTTTTTATCAATACAAATCAGTTCCAAAGTGAAAGTCAAATCGTGAAAAGAAAAGCATGTCAAGAGGGTAAAGTCCCCGCAAGGAAAACATTGGGCGTATGCATGCAATATAAAAGAGGCAAAAGGCAACAAAATTTCCCTATGCCAAAGACCGAATCCCAACAGGCATAGGGTAGGGGAGGTGCTTTTACCTCGAGCTTTTCAGAATCCCTTATGGGCTTCCTTATATCTTCTTCCATCTCTTTCTTTGTGGTAAGTCATAAATCAGCACGATGGTCGAGACTGACCTAGGAGATTGCACCGTGCGAGATCTTGCGTATAAGTTTAACCACTAGCACGTCGACCCCTTTTTAATTAATCAAGAAAGGTCAATGAATCCTCAATGACGACCATGTATGACCAAGTGCCCTAGTAGCTTTGTCAACCTAATTCTGAAAACAACAAAATTAACGCCTCTGAGTGAGGCGCCTTTTATGTAATTAACGCCTGAGCCGAAGTCGTCTTTTATCAAATAACGCCTTTAAATAGGTCGTCTTTTTCAAAAAAATTCAAAATTAACGACCGTCGCTGAGGGCGTCTTCTATATGAATAACGACCTAGTCTAAGGCGTCTTTTTTGGAAAATAAAGAAAAAAAGAGAGGAAATAAAATGAAAGAAAAAAATGGTGGTTTATCTTTCATGATGTGTGTTTGAAAGTGCTATATTTTGATTGGGATTACTTATGATTATGCACTTATGATCATATCATGCTTTGAATTGAGAGAACTAATGAACTTTTCAAGTGCAGAAGAGTGCAGGTTTCGAGACGCAGGGGAGACGCATGGGAATAACATCATCCCACTCTTATATTTCCTTCCTGTGAGCATTGTTACTATATGGTATTTTACGCTATTATAGCATATCAAGGACCTTATGGTTCTGATGAACCTGGAATTTGAGTTCCCCTTCATCAAAAATAGTTATAATTCTAGGTAAGTCTTGATCGCACGGATAGGCCGTTGAGTCATTAAAGGTCTGGGACGATGGTTCCACTTTCTGGGTTGATGCGCGGACAAACGGGCTTCGGCTTAGTGTCAGCTCAGAGATCTGGATTCTTGACCAAATCTAGATGGCTTGGCAATATTATCCTTGATTATTTTCCATTTTTAGTTTGTTTTATTTTTCTTTTAGCCCATCATGCATCATGTAGGACTTTGAGCTTCATGATGAAAATCTTCATATTATGGCAATAATGAAGGTCACTCGCTCTTGATTGAGTTGACATGAGATATTCCACTCCAAATTGAGTACTTTATTCTCTCTGAAGCCGCTCAGGCTAGTTCCTTGAAAATGCCTCTTTGCTGGGTCTTCATCTCAATTCACTTTATTTTTTACAAATTCACCTTGGTTGTAGCACGTCCACGTTGGCTGGTAAACGCTCTCCAATGGTGCCTCCATGTCGTGCCCACGCGCACATTTTACTTGTTTAGTTTAGTCTCCTTTACCCAACAAATCGATGTTTCCTTGGAATCACCCGAAGTTGCTTCACTCAGAATCTTGGGAAGATTTCAAAAGCCTAGTGTCACAGGCATGTCACATCACACCTTGGCATCTACTTATCAGTTCGTTCCACTTCATTCCACTTCATTACACTTTCACTTTCATTACGTCTCACTCCCTTGCAAAGCAGACGCCAAGGCGGGGCAGCTGTAGACATGCCAAAATTAATACTATGTTGATCAAATCTCATGTCACTATGTTAACGCCCCAAAGTGAACTTCAATGTTTCTATAATATAAACTTTTTCTATTTTTGTGTGGGTTTTTATGATTTTTCTTGCATTTTTGTAATTAACGACTCGAAGAGGGGCATTTTTTAAATAGCGACCTGCGCTAGGGCGTTTCTTAAAGAAAGGACGACTGGGGCAAGAGGCGTCAGTTTCTGATATTTGACGTATCCTACCCTAATTGAAATCAAAAATTAACGTCCCTCCCTGGGTCGTGTTTTGAATTAACGTCTCTCCTACAGGCATCTCTTTATAATTTTTAAATAAGGAAGGTTTTTCTTACTAAAATTAAATCCAAGAATTGACGTCTTTTTACCAGTCGTGATTTGAATTAACGCCTTTGCCCGGGTCGGCAATTACGAATTAACGCCTTGATGTGAGTCGTCTCTTTTCCTTCCGTGTCCTGCTTGAACTGCCCTTTCTTGGGGAGTCCCTGCTCTGCTTGATCATCTTGCTCGATTAGGGAACTAGAGACCTTGCCGTAGAAGGGTCTTGCCAGTTCTTATCCCATTAGATTTGTGTTTTCTTCCCTATAAATAGCCTCCTGGGTCGAGTTCGCACGAGGTTAGCAGAGCTGTTAGAAGAAAAAAAGAGAGAGCTGTTAGCTGTGAGTTGTTGGCTGTTAGCCGTGAGGAAGAAAGAGAGTAGCAGCTAAGAGAGATTAACCCACAGAGGGCGCACAGGAGAGAAATTTTCTTCTATAACATCCTTGTTACTTCGGTGCTCTGCTTCTTCCTGTTGTGTCAGTCGCAAGTTCAACTTGGTTTTTTCTCCATTTACTGTTGTCAGGAACAGCAGGGAATTCTTTGCATCAACTTACTATCTCATCACCTTCTTTGTTCATCATACATCGTTCCCCTTTTAAGTTTGCATTAGCTTTGCATCACACCTCCTCTCCCTAATTCTCCTAGGGGTTTTAAAATAACCAAAAGGTGCACACTGCATGCTTTTACTCCATCATCTTATTTATTTCTGAATTGATACTACACACACTTGGCTAATCCCTCCTCTTTTGACTGTTTGTTCTTTGTTTAAGGGTAATCAAGAGGAAAACCCCCTTCATCGGCCGGCCGGTAGAAGGAGGAGGAAGGAATCTACACTCATCTCGCATCCTATTTTCACCAGGTATTCGCGATCAATCTCCCTTCTTTTGAGGTAACCCCTCTGGCGATCATACTCCAAGAGCAATCTCTTGCTCCCCTTCATTCCCTTTATTTCACTATTTATCTCTTACTTATTTATTTTTGATGTGAAAAACACGATTCACACCCCTGTTTTAGCATTACCATCTGGAGAAGGAGGCTTCGTGGTGTACACCGATGCTTCGGGAATTGGTTTAGGATGTGTGCTTATGTAGCACGAGAAAGTGATAGCCTATTCTTCTAGGCAGTTGAGAAAGCATGAGGAGAATTATCATGTCCATGATTTGGAGCTAGCAGCCGTAGTTTTTGCCTTGAAGATATGGAGGCATTACTTATATGGAGAGACATTCACACTATTTACATATCACAAGAGTTTGAAGTATTTATTTTCTCAGAAAGAGCTCAATATGAGGCAGAGAAGATGGTTGGAGTATCTAAAGGATTTCGATTTCTCCATAGAATATCATCCCGGGAAGGGTAATGTGGCGGTAGATGCCCTAAGCCGCAAGCCAATGGCTAAATTGTCAAGTCTCATGATGCAAGAATGGAAGCTGTTGGAGCAATTAGCCGGGTTGGATATTAATGTTGACAAGGATCGAGTTATGATTGCTCAGTTTCAGCTTAAACCAGAATTATTGGCAGGAATCAAGTCCTTGCAAGACAATGACCCGGAGTTGGTAGAAATCAAGGAGAGCTTGAGTAGCAGATCGGAATTCATGATAGCTGATGATGGCAGACCGTTATTTAAGGGAAGGACTTGTGTACCTGATGTGGCTGAAGCTAAGAACAAGATCCTTGAGGAAGCTCATAGATCCTGATATACCATTCATCCTGGAGGTACGAAGATGTTTTAGGATTTGAAAAGATCTTTCTGTTGGCCAAATATAAAAAAGGAAATTGCAGAATTTATGAATAGATGCTTGGTGTGTCAGCAAGTTAAGGTCGAGTATTTTAGACCTGCAGGGAAGTTGAAACCACTAGACATACCTCAATGGAAGTGGGAAAGTATTGGTATGGATTTCATTATGGGTCTACCTAGGACTCGTAACGGATTTGATGCAATTTGGGTTATCATTGACAGATTGACAAAGTCCGCTCATTTCTTGACTATTAAATCTAAGTGGACTGTTGATGTTCTAGCAGCTTTATATATGAAGGAAGTGGTGCGACTCCATGGTATTCTGGTCAGTATTGTGTCTGATAGAGACCCCAGATTCACTTCACATTTTTGGAAAGGATTGCAAGAATCTTTGGGAACCCGTCTGAATTTCAGTACTGCTTTTCATCCACAAACAAACGGACAGACAGAAAGAACCAACCAGATAGTGGAAGATATGTTGAGAGCCTGCATGATTGATTTCGGAGGCAGTTGGAGTGATCACTTGACCTTGATTGAATTTGCTTATAACAATAGTTATCAATCCAGCATTCAGATGGCTCCGTTTGAAGCTCTATATGGAAGAAGTTGTCGGTCTCCATTATGTTGGAACGAGGTTGGTGAGAAGCAATGGCTGGGGCCAGATCTTATTTCTGAATCATCAAAGAATATTCATATTATTAGAGACCGATTATAAGTAGCACAATCGAGACAGAAGAGTTATGTAGACCACAGAAGGAGGGACTTGGAATTTCAAGTTGGTGAACATGTGTTTTTGAAAGTTTCTCCTATAAGAGGAATCTGAAGATTTGGCATTCAATGCAAGCTAAGTCCCAGATATGTCGGTCCATTCGAGATTTTGGAAAGAATGGGGGAGGTTGCGTACCGTCTGGCACTAGGACCTCAGTTACCTGGAGTACACAATGTCTTCCATGTGTTGATGTTGAGAAAATATTCATATGACCCTACTCATGTCATTCAGCATGTGGATCTTGAGTTAAAGGAAGATTTGACTTATGAAGAAAGACCTGTTAAGATTTTGGATCATAAGCAGCAACAGCTCAGGAACCGGTCTATACCTATGGTCAAGGTGCAATGGAGTCGGCGTGGAACTGAAGAAGCTACTTGGGAGTCAGAAGATACCATGCGAAAATAGTATTCCGACTTGTTCTAGGTGAGTTGTTCCACTCCCCATCGTGTTAAAGTGCAGTGAATTTGGAGGACCAAATTCTTCGAAGTGGGGGAGGGTGTAATACCCCGATTTATTAACAAATAAAAATTTCTAGAAAATTTATAAGAAATTAATTAGAAAATCTTTGATAAATAGAGTAAGTTAAATTTTGACTATTTTATAAAAATCTGGAAAATTTAGAATCTTGTAGAGGATAAAACGTTTAACAATAGTGTCTTCAATGACCGGCCCAAATAAAATTCATAAACAAGCCAAATTAATTGATTAAGGCCCAAATCACACTTAAACCTAATTGACCTTAAAACGCGAAATTTGAGCCCAATACCTGATCATTTAGGCTGAGACCGGATCCAAATGGAAGGCTAGGATGAGAGGATCGTTTCCCCTTTTAGTTCTCCTCGAAACCCTAAGCCTTAGAGGCCGAATTTCGGTTTGGAAGGCGACGGCCAACCCTATCCGCACGATTCGCACACGTCCAACTTGCTTGGACTCTATATCCACGAATAGAAGACTCTAGACCTTGTGTGACCTATAAAAATGACCCTTAGGAACCCTATTTTCGTTTGGGTGCTGTAGTGGCCGACGAGAGCTCAGGTGGAGGGAGAATTCCGACGATCACCGGTAGGGTGTCCGTAGCACGTCGCCGTCCCCTGTTCTTCCTTTTCCCTCCGTTTAAGGTAGCTTATAACAAGTCAAACCTTAAGTATCATATATAGTTAGAACCAGCATCGAGTGCCCTTTCTATTGAACGCAAAAGCCCTAAAAGTTGCTTAATATCATGCGAGAATTTTAGGGTTTAGTAGAAGCGTGTCACATCTAGGGTTTCACTTATTTCATCTCGTTGTAAGTAGGGATTACAAGCACAAATCTTAAATTGTATACGTTATCTTGTAGAGTATTTCGTGCTCTTTCTTTTGAATCCAAAAGCCCTAATTATCATGCTCTATGCTATGTGTATTTTGTAATTTTATGTAACCCTAGCCAACTCGCTGGAGGCGGGCAGGGCGAAAGGGGGCTTTAGTGTTTTTTGACTTATGCGGCCTCACGATAGATCGCCCAACCTTGTTAGGCGGCATATTACTGACCGTTTATGTGTTGTGATTCGTATTATGTTTCTTGGAAGAGCGGCTTGACCTAGACCGCCCTTCTGTCAGGCGGCCAGTGATTGACCGTTCGTCTCCCCCAGCGGCTCATTACAGACCGCTCATCTCCAGAAGGCCTTCAGACTTGAGGGGGATAAACGGCCTGTCGTGCGACCACTGAGGAGGATGAAAGGTCCCTTCTGGACCGTCCATCTTTACAGAATTGATTAAGTTATCGCTCATCGCATGAGTTTTGATAGTAGATTAGTGGTTAAATGTAAGTTAGCAACATGCAAAAAAACCCTGGAAAGTTATAACAGTAAATGATTATAACTCTTGCTGATTTATTCATCTTGACCTAAGATCGTCTTCTTCAATGAATGTTAGTGTTAATCATGAATCTATTATTAAATTGAAAATTTTATTAGGGTTGTATGACAGTCGTTCTACTCTGGTATGATTGACTGACCGTCTCACTGGTTTCTGATATTTTATTAGCCCTATTTCCTTGTAATGTTTGCGACTCTCCGCCGGATATTCCTTCCGTCGGACTAGGACCTTCATTATGGGACCTCCGTAAGCCCCTGCGAGCCTGGGATTCTCACTAGGACACCGGGCAGGTTGTACCACCAAGGCCTGAACCTGTGTACATAATCGAATCTCTTGGGTTATCGTATTGACAGTCACGGCTCAACTTGGACCCCCTGAGATTTGCGCAGCCCGAAAGGGACCGTTTATCATATCGGGCGGCCCATAAATAACCGTGCAACCCTGTCCAAGTGCCACTACATTGGTCGTTTAAACTTGATCTATCTTCAACCAAATTGTGTTTGGCTCGACCCAAAAAGCCCAAGGTTGACCAGTGGAGAGTGGGCAGGACCCTGGTTCAGTTCTGCCCCACTTATGGCAACCCGGAGCCCGTTTGGGTAGACTTCTAGTTGATTAAGTTGAACGGACCTATTGGAACTGCCCATGTAATAGAGCGGGTCGTATTGGACCGTCTGTCTTTTGAGAGGCCCTATATGGACCGTTTATCTTGTTCTTGGGCTTCCGAGCTCTACTAGTCATGAACGGCCCGTTTTCAACCATCCAATTCCTCACGCGGCCCTACATAGACCGTGTATCCTTGACTTCGGTATGGCACGTCCTATGCCCATCTCTGTCCTGAACGGTCCAATTTAGACTGTGCATTGCTTGAGCGGCACAGTTTTGACTGCTTATCATCCAGAAGTGTTTTCTGTGGGTATTCGTGTTTGAATCCAAGGACCTGATTGGTTCTTGATAACTTGAACTTTCCAGACATGATGTCTGCATCAAATTACCCTTGAAATTTTGGTAAGTTCCATATCTTGAAGTATTGTCCATCTAACTTGATTAATGTCTAGACATAACTTGGGATCTTGGATCCAACAAATCAATGACAACGCATCGTAAGGGCCCGGTCTGGTCCTGGGAGGAGCGCCCGAAAAGTACTTATGCCCCGGGGAGTTTGAATGACATGGTGAGACATTGCACCGAGTGCATGACTAGCGTGATGTCTATGACAATAATCTTTTACTTGAATTTCTCTTGACTTGGTTAAATCTTACTTGTTGGCCAAATTCTCGGTTATATCATGTTCTTGCCTTCCTTTCATTATTTTGTTGCATAATTATTTCCTTTTCATTCTTTATTTACGCGCTCAAACATGCAATTTAATTAGTTAATTACTTAAACTTGCCTGTTATTACCTACTGAGCGTTCGCTCACCTAGTTCTTTCCCCCTTTGTAGGTAGCTCAGGTGAGGACTCGCAATCCGATGGGAACGGGCAAGACTGTTGATCATGGAGCGAGCCAGTTAGATGCTGTGGAGCCAGAATAATAGTCTATGTTTAGTTGTGTTTTAGAATGTGGATCAAGAGTTGCAATGGGTAGTCAGTAAATGTAATGTAGTTTAATGTTGTGGTGGAAATTCATTAAGGTTGTTTAAGATGGAGTTGTAATGGGATCATGGATTATGAATTTGTTATTTAATTGGAGTTATGTTCGTGATAAGTCCTTATGTTTTAGCATATCATGTCTAGAAATCAACATATTGTTATTACTTGTTTCTACTGCCAGTCCCGATATTCCGCGTCGGGGCGTGACAGATGTAGAAGTTCTTCTCTAATCCTCGGGTCGGAGGGTAGCCGGATGATGACGATGAGAACGTCCACGCGTTCCTCTTCTCAATCCGCTTATTTCTTTCTTCAATCACAAACTCCAGAAGTATATGGAAGTAGATGAAATCCACGTTCTTCCCTCAGCTCCTCTCCTTCTTCCCTTTTTTCTTTTACAAGATAAATAGAAAATTTTAGAACGCTTGTATTTCTCCCAAGTTTGCATCATATATATAGCAGCACATGAGGGAGATGAAAAGACCAAGAAACTCATGCCAAAACCCTTCCAAAACCCCTCTAGGATATGTAGGAGAAGCCAAAGGGCAAAGGGGTCAAGTTTGGAAACAAATGGGTTAGGTTTAATGGGTTTCGAATCCAATACGAAAAACCCGTTCCGGATGGTCCAGAGAAAGTGTCGACTCTCAGAGTCGACACTTCTTGCACGGTGTTCTGCCAGCAAACAAGAAAATAGAACACAGTCGAAAGTGTCGACTCTCAGAGTCAACACTTTTTGGCAAACGTTCTGTCAGCAGTGAAAAGCCTGAACCAGGGCGAAAGTGTCGACTCTCAGAGTCGACACTTTTTGCCAAGACCTCTACTTGCGTTAGAAACCCAGCGATGGTCAGTAAGTGTCGACTCACAGAGTCGACACTTGCTGCCTGCATTCATAAAACAACACAAGGCAGAGTGGAAGAAAATAAGTGTGGACTCTCAGAGTCGACACTTTTTCTGACATGAACCAAAAAACATTAGAAACCATTTGAAAACCCAATTTACTCAATCAAACATAAAGATTAAATGAATAAGCATTGAACCATGATAATGGCATAAAAGAACCACATTCCATCATAAGAAAATCTGAAAGGGTTAAACACTTGTAAGCCCAAAACAAAACTCATATCAAAATGGGTTAACAGGTCGAGGAACATTTTGAAAGGTCGATGCACATTTTGATAAACACTATAAACAGGTCGATGCACATTATTAATGGTCGGGGCACATTTGAAAAAACCAAAGAACAGGTCAGTGCACATTTGAAAAACCCAAAGACAACTCGGTGCACATTTGAAAAACCCAAAGAACAGGTCGGTGCACATTTGAAAAACCCAAAGATAGGTCAGTGCACAACTATAAGACCCAAAGAACAGGTCGGTGCACATTTGAAAAATGTTAATGCACATTGTCAAAAGGTCGATGCACATTTGAAAAACCTCAAAGATAGGTCGATGCACATGAGGTCAAAATCTGTGCATATGTTCAACTAAGGTCGACGCATATAAGGCCAAGGTCTATGCATGTGTTCAACTAAGGTCGACGCATATAATGCCAAGGTCTGTGCAAGTTATGAAATAGCCTATTGACCTAGAAAAACCACTAATTAAAGAGTTTGTGAAAATTATGCCTATCTCAAGAAGCCACATAGAAGGTTTGTCATCATTGAAACATAACTATCCACAATCAACTAGGGGATCCAACAATCTCCCCCTTTTTTAAGATGACAAAACGACATGTGCATGTGTGTTCATGAAAATCAAAATGTGATTTATTTAAAGGTTAAAACCATTAACAATTATAAAACTATGAACAAGTGTGAAACCATGAGCATGTAAACGATTATGAATATGTGAGCTTTGAATATTTTATTTGCACTGTAAGGTATCTAGAGTTGAAATTAAAATGTATGCACATGAACTTCCAAACTATCAAGACTCAAAAACTCTCAAACGTCCAAACTCATATAAACATGTGAGGATGTATGCAGAACTATGCAAAACTGATATGACACTGATATATGCACTTTTTCTCCCCCTTTGTCATCAACAAAAAATGATTGACAATAGGGTTATTAATATGATTATGAACATGTATGATTTAAAGTAGAAATTGTTCATGCAAGCAATCAAGCAAGCAAGCATGAAAGTCAAACAAGAATGTAAATATGTATAACTCCCCCTGGATTGGGTAAACGGATAAAAAGTGAACAGTTGATTCAAAATCAAATTGTGTCACATGAAGCATAATCAAAAAAAGGTAGTGCATTCATATGCTAGAGGTACTTCATAAACCATGATATGAACAAATTCAAAATACACATCCATCACAATAATACCTAAAAGTGAAATATGTGGAAATGAGCAATGAACTTCAAAATTATATGGATATTGGCAGAATTTCTAGAAAACACTAGAGGGTAATGTCCTTTCTACACTTCCATTTTGATCCTCGACTTTTGGTAGCTTCGCACAACCCCTTTTTGATTCTTTTATTAGATTTCACCATTCGACGCGAGTCACATCATATGTCTCAAAGGGGTTTCCCGGCTACTATGATTCATCACGCAATGTGATTTTTTTTTGTTTCACCTTTCGACACGAGTTTCCTCATTTATTTCAGTGCGGATTCCCGGCTACTCAGTTTGGCATTCCACTTATTGAAGCTTGTGGGGTAGGTAGCTTTTTCCTCACGATTCACTTAATCTTCATGTAAAAATTTATTTCCCTTGAAGTGTTAAAAAGAATTTTTAAAATCCTTATCAATCAAAGTCATATGCATCATTAATGAACAAAGTATGTGGGTAATTGCTTTGTATGTAGAAAATGAATTTGCCTAGACATAGTTATGACTCCCCCTAAATGTATGCACATGTGAAAATAAATCCTCCTCCTTTGTATATGTCATGTTCACAAGAGATCAAAATCAATGTATTTTATCCAGCAAGGAGGTGAGGTTTTAGAAAATTTTCAAGAAATGGCTTTCTAGAACATATATACATGTAGTTATGTAAGGATTTGAAAGTAAATTCATGTGATTATGACTTCCGGTACATGGTGGAGGTGAAGGTCCAAAGACCCAACTCACGCATTGAGAGTGTTTCCAGATGGAGTTTATCCACCCTTCCACAACTCAAGATTTGAGATACCGAAAAATCATGACATTCAAGCAAGTAAGTATGTCAAGTATATACAAGCATATGCAAGTGAATGAAAAGATGATGAAGAATTATCTCTATTTATAAGCATGCAAAAATATATGCAATGTTAACCATGGAGTTGAATATATGCAAGTCTGAAATGTTATTTGGAAAATAAGCAAAAGTGTTTATTCAAGCCTAATATGCACAGTTACTCAGCCAAACAGCAAATTCCAAGTTCTCTTCTTATTTGAAATGAATTTTTCAGGAGTTAAGGGTTTTGTGAAAATGTCTGCAAGTTGATTTTCCGTATTTACATGTATAAGTTTAAAATGACCCTTACTCACATGATCTCGCAAGAAGTGGTGTCTAATCTCTATGTGCTTTGTGTGAGAATGCAAACCCAGGATTTTTGGAAATATTAATCGTAGAAGTGTTATCACAAAGAATGGGTGTGTTATTCAAAGAAATGCCAAAATCAACTAATTGTTGTTGGATCCATAGCACTTGGGCCGCACAACTACCGGAAGCCATGTATTCGGCTTCGGCAGTTGACAATGCCACAATATTTTGTTTCCTAAAGGCCCATGAGACCATGCAACCTCCAAGAAATTGACAGTACCCGCTCGTGCTCTTATGATCCACTAAACACCCAGCATAATCCGAATCAATATAAGCTACTAAATCAAAACTATAACTGCGTGGAAACCAAAGACCAACATCCGTGGTGCCTAGCAAGTATCTGAAAATCTTTTTGACCGCTAACATGTGTGGTTCTCTAGGATCGGATTGAAATCTCACACACATGCAAACACTAAACATTATATCCGGCCTACTAGCAGTCAAATACAACAACGAACCAATCATGCCTCTAAAAAGTTTCTGATCAACAGACTTATCTTTATCATTCTTGTTCAATTTCACTGTTGTTGACATCAGCGTCTTGTGTGGCTTTGCATTGTCGAATTTGAACTTCTTGATGAGCTCCTTTGTGTATTTCCTTTGATTTATGAAAATTCCATCCTTTTGCTGCTTTACCTGCAAACCCAAGAAAAAGGTTAACTCCCCCATCAAACTCATCTCAAACTCCCCCTGCATCAATTTAACAAAATCATCATTTAATGAATCAAAAGTGGCTCCAAAGATAATGTCATCAACATATACCTGAACAATAAGCATGTGTTATTGTCGCTCTTAATGAAAAAGGGTTTGATCGATATTACCTCTTTTGAAGCCATTTTCTGAAAGGAATGTACTTAACCTTTCATACCACGCACGGGGGCTTACTTCAGACCATACAATACTTTGTCAAGTTTGTACACATGGTCCGGGTTCTTCTCATCTTCAAATCCGGTGGCTGCTCAACATAGACGTCTTCTTTCACTACACCATTCAAAAATGCACTTTTAACGTCCATTTGAAAAGTTTTATATTCCTAGAGCATGCAAAGGCAAGTAATATTCTAATGGCCTCAAGCCTAGCCACGGGTGCAAATGATTCATCAAAGTCAATTCCTAATTCTTGACTATAGCCTTGGGCTACAAGCCGGGCTTTATTCCTAATCACCACCCCTTGATCACTAAGTTTGTTTCAAAAAACCCACTTAGTTCCTATCACCGGTGATTCTTAGGTCTAGGCACAAGAAACCACACCTCATTCCTTTGGAATTGGTGTAATTCCTCCTACATAGCCAAGATCCAGAAATTATCATTTAATGCCTCATCTACAGATTTGGGCTCAATATCAGAAAGTAAAGCAAGATTGTCAAATTCTTCAACTTCCTGATTGAAGCCCTTGTTCTTATGCCTTGTTCCACGTCTCCTATGATGTTGTCTTGTGGGTGGTCCTTGTGGAACGTCCATTGTTTGGGGAGATCTTCATTTTGGGTTGGTGCTTCATCATTTTTGGTGCTCGACTCCGCTTGATCCACATCTTGATTTTCCTTGTCTTTCTTTTTTTCTCCGTCTTCATGCCCTACATCAATAAAATGATTATCCTTGTTAGATAACCTCAAAGTGTATTCATCAATGATCACATGTAGGCTTTCTTCTACCACAAGAGTACGTAGGTTATATACCCGATATGCTCTAGATGATAAAGAGTATCCAAGAAATATACCTCTATCACTCTTTGCGGCAAATTTCTCCAAATGTTCTTTAGAATTATTCAAGATGAAACATGGAGAACCAAAAGGTTTAAGATATGCAATATTCGATTTCTTACCTTTATAAAGCTCATATGGAGTTTTCTTGAGAATAGGTCTTACCATGGCTCGATTGATGATGTAGCAGGCCGTGCTCACCGCCTCGGCCCAAAAATACCTTGGTAAGCCATTTTTCGCAAGCATTGTTCTCGCCATCTCCACGAGCGTCCTATTCTTCCGTTCCACGACTCCGTTTTGTTGTGGGGTTCGAGGTGCTGAGAAGTTGTGTAAACCCCTGTTTCCTGCAAAAATCATCAAAGTCATGGTTGTCAAATTCTCTCCCATGATCACTCCGAATAGTTTTAATTTGATACCCCTTATCAGTTTGTAAATTCTTGCAAAGATCTTCGAACTCCTGCAAAGCATCATTCTTATGAGTTAAAAATAATACCCAAGTGAATCTTGAGTAATCATCTACAATAACAAACCCATAGAGTTTCCCGCCAAGACTGTGTGTCCTAGTGGGACCAAATAAATCTAGATGAAGGAGTTCAAGGGGTCTAGTGGTGGTGACAATATTTTTAGATTTAAAAGACACCCTGGTATGTTTTCCCATAGCACATGCATCACAAATTTTATTTACAGCAAATTCAGTTTTGGTAATCCTCTTACCAAGTCTTTTCTGTACAATTTAGAAAGAATACTAAAACTAGCATGTCCAAGTCATCGATGCCATAACCATGCATCATCTGACTTATTAGCAACTAAACAAAGATTTTCATTTTGAGAATTTTCAAGATCAACAGAGTTAATATTTCCATCTCTAAGACCAAAGAATTTTATTTCATTTGTATCTCTATGTACAATTGAGCAATGTGTGTTTTCAAAAACAACTTTGTGACCTTTGTCACAGAGTTGACTAATGCAAAGCAAATTATGATTCAGGCCATCTACAAGCAAAACTTCTTCAATAAGATTGGTTCGAATCCTTACCTATTCGTCCAATTCTCACAATTTTACCTTTGTCATTCCCGCCAAAGGTGACCAATCCGACATCCTTCTCCTTCAAGTCTAAAAATAATTCTTTATTTCCCGTCATATGTCTGGAGCATCCACTGTCTAGGTACCACTTGTTCTTCTTGGCTCTTAAAAGACCTGCACAATCAAAGCAACTCTCAAGTTGATTTAGGTACCCAAGCAAGCTTGGGTCCCGAAGTGTTAGCCCTGCCATGAGAAAAATACATTCTATTTTTCTTTTCAAAATATTCATCATCGGCCCTCATTAAATCGCATACATACATTGAGTGGACGAACATTCCACAATAGAAACATGTAACATTTGGCTTTCTAAACCAACTCCTATGCATGTATGATCTATCAACATAAGAGTTCATGCATGAGTTAACACAAGTATAGCCATATGAGTCAAATGATTTTTGAACTTTGTTTTTCACAAATGAATTTTTCTTTGTGGGTGAGCGTCCCACATCAATTCTCTCATTTCTAGCCTTTCCAATGCTAGATTCACCATGTTCAACTATTTTCTCTTTTCCTTTCAGTTCCTTTTAAATAATTTCTTTTAATCTCTTCAGTTCATCATGCATGGTATTCAAGTTGGTTTCTACTTTTTTCTTTGATTTCTCACATTCCCTCAATCTTGTTTTAAGCTCATCCAACTCAACTACCAAGTTCTCATTTTCATTTCTCAATTTTTCAATGTTCTCATAAGCACTCTATTTTTCAACTTTCAAACATGCCAATTCATCTTCATACAAAGTTATTTTAGATTGAAAATCTTCATTTTCTTCTTTGAATTTATGAATTTGCATTTCATAGAAACTACACTTAGCACATGAATTTCTTTTTCAAGTTCTTGACATCAGATTTAGATTTCTTGTACTTTTGATATAACTCCGCATAAGCTTCATGCCATTGTTCAGCAGTAAGATTTTTAGAATCAGAATTTACCTCGAAGTGTTCCTCATCCGCAATCAAACAGAAATTCTGGACCAACTCATCCAGTTCATCCTTGTTGCCTTCGGATGTTGAACTATCCGAACCTTCATCAGTCCATGTAGCTTTCATTGCTTTTCCTTTCTTTGCCTTGTCCTTCTTCAGTTTCTTCTGGAGCTCGGGGCATTGACCCCTCATATGGCCGGGCTTCTTACACTCATAACAGATTATCTCCTCTTTCTTGCTCGGCTCTCCCTTTTTGATGGCATTTCTTCTTAAAAATCTCCTCGAGAAATTTCCTTCTCGCCTTGCCTTTCTAAAAAATTTTCTGGCTCTCCTTGTGACTAGAGCCATCAACTCTTCTTCTTCACTGTCGATGCTTGATCTCCCATCACTATCTTCCGATGATGCTGGATATGCCTTCAATGTTATCGTCTTCTTCTTTTTGCTTTCCTCCTCAGCTGGCTTCATGATGTTGATTTCATAAGTCATTAGTGACCCAATGAGTTGATCCACCATGAGTGTGGTGAGATCCTTTGAGTCCTCTATGACGGTCGCCTTCGTGTGCCATGGAGGTGTGAGGGAACGCAACACCTTTCTGATCAAGTCTTGATTCGAGTATTCCTTTCCCAAGGCTTTTAGACTGTTCGTAATCTGACTCAGCCTTGTATACATATCCTTTATGTTTTCCTCGGGCTTCATTGTGAATAACTCATATTCACGAACAAGCAAGTTAGCTTTTGTTTCACGAACCTCCGAAGTACCTTCATACATTAGCCGGAGCTTTTCCCACATTTCCTATGTTGATGAACACATTGAAATACGCGAGTATTCGTCAGGGTGTATAACGTAGTGGATAATGTTCATAGCTCTAAAATTAGCACATGATTTCTTAATGTGATCTTCTTCCCATTCATCTTCATTCGGTGGTAAGACATGAGGACCTTTACAACAACTTCCAAGTATCATAATCTGTGCTCTCATGAACACAGTCATTCTTTTTTTCCAATAGGATAGTTAGTCCCATCAAAGAAGGGTGGTTGGTGTATCGAATGTCCCTCGAGAAGCATTCCCTTGTTGGACATATCAAAAGATCTTTTCTCTACAACCATGAGGTTGTCCTAAAAATCAGAGACCCGCTCTGATGCCAGATTGTTGACCTTAGATAAACGATTAGACAAGAAGGGGGGGTTGAATTATCCCCTCAGAGCGCAATGGTAGATTTTAAAATATTAGCAGCGGAATAAAGATTAGCTACCAATAAGATGTGAATGGGTGAGATTAACAAGCTGGTTCTCTCAACCTCTCCGTTCTCACACGATCAGACGATAAAGATAATCAGGCAAACCACAAGCAGACAAGTGCGAGAGAGATTTTTAGGTGGTTCGGGACCACGATGGGCCCCCTACGTCCACCCCTCACCGAATCAATGAGGATCCACTCGCTTCAAATGAAGCGCACGGAGCTTTCGCTCCAACCACACGGAGATGTAGTCTCCTACACGATCTACGAAGGATCAAGACACACACACAAATAAGCTGCAACACCCGCAGCACAATGTCACTTCAACCGTTCGCAGACGATCGACACACTGACAGAGTCCAAGTTCAGAAGGTGAAGATATGATCAATACAATCTCGTAGACCAATAGGAAATAATCAAAATAGATGCAAACAAGATGTAGAACTGAATCCCCATGAGTAGAAATGGCTGTAGAAATTCTTCTCTAATCCTCGGGTCGGAGGGTAGCCGGATGATGACGATGAGAACATCCACGCGTTCCTCTTCTCGATCACTTCTTTCTTTCTTCAATCACAAACTCAGAAGTATATGGAAGTAGATGAAATCCACGTTCTCCCTCAGCTCCTCTCCTTCTCCCTTTCTTCTCCTACAAGATAGATAGAAAATGTTAGAACGCTTGTATTTCTCCCAAGTTCGCATCATATATATAGCAGCACATGAGGGAGATGAAAAGACCAAGAAACCCATGCCAAAACCCTTCCAAAACCCCTCTAGGATATGTAGGAGAACCCTAAGGGCAAAGGGGTCAAATTTGGAAACAAATGGGTTGGGTTTAATGGGTTTTGAATCCATTACGAAAAACCCGTTCCGGACGGTTCAGAGAAAGTGTCGACTCTCGGAGTCGACACTTCTTGCAGGGTGTTCTGCCAACGAACAAGAAAACAACACACAGCCGAAAGTGTTGACTCTCAGAGTCGACACTTTTTGGCAAACGTTCTGTCAGCAGTGAAAAGCCTGAACCCGAGCAAAAGTGTCGACTCTCAGAGTCGACACTTTTTGCCAAGACCTTTGGTTGCGTTAGAAACCAAGCACTGGTCAGTAAGTGTTGACTCACATAGTCGACACTTGCTGCCTGCATTAATAAAACAACACAAGGCAGAGCGGAAGAAAATAAGTGTCGACGCTCAGAGTCGACACTTTTTATGACATGAACCAAAAAGCATTAGAAACTATTTGAAAACCCAATTTACTCAATCAACCATAAAGATTAAATGAATAAGCATTGAACCATGATAATGGCATAAAAGAACCACATTCCATCATAAGAAAATCTGATAGGGTTAAACACTTGCAAGCCCAAAACAAAACTCATATCAAAATGGGTTAACAGGTCGAGGCACATTTTGAATGGTTGATGCACATTTTGATAAACACTATAAATAGGTCGATGCACATTATTAATGATCAGTGCACATTTGAAAAAACCAAAGAACATGTCGGTGCACATTTGAAAAACCCAAAGACAGGTCGGTGCACATTTGAAAAAGGTCAATGCACATTGTGAAAAGGTCGATGCACATTTGAAAAACCTCAAAGATAGGTCGATGCACATAAGGCCAAGGTCTGTGCATATGTTCAACTAAGGTCGATGCATATAAGGCCAAGGTCTGTGCATGTGTTCAACTAAGGTCTACGCATATAAGGCCAAGGTCTATGCAAGTTATGAAATAGCCTATTGACCTAGAAAAACCACTAATTAAAGAGTTTGTGAAAATTAAGCCTATCTCAAGAAGCCACATAGAGACACACACATAGAAGGTTTGTCATCATTGAAACATAACTATCCAAAATCAACTAGGGGATCCAACACTCTGAAATGTTGTAGGTTTGACAGAATTTGGCTTGAGGAGCTTCAGGTGCGTCGACGTAGCAATGCCCTTGCGTCGACGCATTCGTTGAAGACGCGTTTGAAACGGCTTCTGGGAGGCCCCTTGCGTCAATGCCCTGAGAGAGTGAGGTCGACGCAGCTATTGAGGATCACCTATCTGACTGTTGCTGGAGCTAATGAGGTCAACGCAGCTTGATGGTAGGGCCGATGCAGCTTTGAAGACTACTTCAATACTTGCTAGGAATTCATTTGGAGTCGACGCAGCAGTAAGGTGGGGTCGACGCATCAAGCCTTCTGCCTGGGCTATTTGTGAACAAACGCGTTGTGCGTCGACATAGTGAGAAGGCTGCGCCGACGCATCCTTTGGAAGATGCGTTTATAACAGCTTCTGTGAGGGCCTAGTGTCAACGCCCTGAGAAAGTGGAGTCGATGCAGTATGAGGGCCACCTTATAGACAGAAGCTAGAGCGAAGCCTGCGTCGACGCTATGAGAGGCCTGCGTCGACGCACTCGTTGAAGTGCGCTTGAAGACAGCTTCTAGAGGCCATTTGGAGTCGACGGCTGAAGGCACTGGAGTCAACGCAGCAGTGAAGTTTTGTTAAGCTTCTTCATATCTAGCCAATAAAAAGATGTTTCAGATTTTCTAGAACAATTGGTCAATGACTTATAGTAAGAAATCATCAAAACACAGTATGCACAATATTCTCCCCATTTTTGGTGATGGCAACTATGAGTCATTGTGCTCACAAGTTTGGACATTGAATACAAGTAGTAGGTTTTTGGCATGCAGCATGTTTTGACATGAGTATGATAAAACTCATCAAAAGTTGAGAGATTCATTGGAACAATCAGTGGGGATTTTTCTTTTCAGATTAGATAACCATTCAGGTCAAACATTCAGCGTTGCTGACTGGCGAACTAGACGGAGGGAGTCTTGTAGATTATGACTCAATGGAAACTTCTCCCCCTTTGACATCATCAAAATACTAGAAGAGGGGTTCAATGATGTGAGGAGGCTGTGAAGGAAGTTGAACATATGTGAAGAGAAAGGAGGTTGAAATGGGTGAGGGGATTCAAACCCAAGATTTAGTTCAATGCAGAGCAAACATATTCCTTAAAGGAGCATTACATGGTTGGAGGTAGAAGAATTTAAGAATAATAACTCCATAGGGTGTATAAGCTAAGAAGGCAAGAGGAGTACCTACTCGTAGGGTTACTAGAGCTAAAACACAACGGCACACCAAAGGATTTTAATACTCAACTCAAAACTTGTCTAATGCAAGCCCAGTTACATTTCAGGATAAACTACTATAAGCAGTGAGGTCAAACAATGTTGAAGCATTGAAAGTTCACTCAATTAAGCACCTCTAGTTTTCAGTGGAAGGCACAACATGACTTTTAATGAAGGCTAACAGTCAGGTTGAACTGACACCTTTTGACGTGAAGAAGTACATGTGTTAGATGTAATCTTCTCCAGTTACTCAGTACAGTGAACCATTCTACCTCATTTTGACCAGAGATAGCTTGCCACCTCATGCCTTAGCCCGCATCACTTCATTGATGAAGGGGCATAGTTTCTCAACAGACTGAAGCCATTTCTTTGTGTATATTGCAACAATTTTTTTTTAAAATTATACCAGAGCATAGTTAGTTACAACACTACCTTTTTATGCGAACAACCTCACGTCTTAGGTGAAGTGTGCCCGATTACTCAGTAGGTTTTTGCCATTGCTCTGCATCAAGTGCTTCAGAGAGACGGAGATGGCTTGATTGTTTGAAGACAATGCTCAATGTGAAGACAATCAACCAAAAATATTACTGAACTTTCATAGTCAAGCTACATGAGTACAGGGATTCAGCATGCTTAATGCTTTAGCAGAAGTAAGCCTGAAGTGGCCTTCTGTTGACTTGCCATGTTTAGACCTCGAAAAGTTATTAGCCTTAAATCCACAATCTATTGGAGCAACCAAGATGCTAGAAGTTGGAAGACTGTTGTTACTGGAATGTCAGTCATTGAACATCAGTCATTAGGTGTGAATCTCCCCTTGAATCAGAGCATTGGGTTAGAATATGAAGCACATAATTCAGCAGGCCAATGAAGGGTTGCAAAGTAGGATGAATGAACAGGGATAAGCAAGGGTAGGTAGACTCAATGAGCCTGTGGGTCGACTCAACCATGCAGATCAGGGACAATTGACTCATTGGATTTGAGGGAGTTGACGCACACATGAGGCTGTGTCGAGGCAGGAGACTAACCAGAACCGAACATGCATCATAACTACCAGTGAACCTATCTCACATAGATTCCAATAACTCTCCCTCAACACATGGACTCTAGAAGTGAAGATCTTGATACTTGGCGGAGTATCTTCTCACGTATAATGGGTGCTTCTAGACAAACTTTGTCTGTCCTTCCACATGCCACCATTTTATATACCAGTAGGTCATTCACACACACAACTACCTATGACTCATGCAACAAACCAGTCATGCACAAGGGACTCCCCCTGACAACAACAACCAATGAGCTTATAGACAAACCTGACCAGAATCAAGCAGAATTAACAAGTAGGGGGTTTACACACGCCCAACTCTCTCCTTAGAGTAGAAAAACATTCATTGTTCAGAGGTTTTGTAAAGATGTCAACAATTTGCCTCTTAGATTCAACAAAATGCAGTTCAAAGTTTTTCTTACTTACCTCATCTCGAAGGAAGTGGTGCCTTATTTCAATGTGTTTAGTTCGGGAATGTTGAATGGGACTCTTTGTTAAGTTGATGGCACTAGTGTTATCACGCATGGTGGGTGTGCATCCAAGATCCACACCATAGTCCTAGAGTTGGTGCTTTATCCATAGCACATGGGTCCCACAACTCCCTACAGTAACGTATTCGGCTTCTACAGTGGATAGTGCAACCGAGTGTTGCTTCTTGGAAGCCTAAGAAACCAAACACCCACCCAAAAATTGACAGTAGTCACTAGTGCTTTTTCTATCAAGTTTACATCCATTAGAATCACCATCAGTGTAAGAAATTAACTCAAAATGGCATGATGCAGGATACCACAGTCCAAAGTCATGTGTGCTAGCAATGTATCTTAGAATTCTTTTCACAGCAATTAAGTGTGATTCTTTAGGATTGGCTTGGAATCTTGCACACGAGCACACACTGAACTGAATGTCAGGCCTAGAAGCAGTGAGATATAAGAGTGACCCGATCATACCTCAGTATGTTTTAGGATCTACAGATTTACCATTCTCATCAGCATCTAGAGATCCATTTGTGCCCATGGGCGTGAAAATGTGATTGGCATCCTTCATTCCGAATTTCTTTACAATCTCCAATGTATACTTGGACTGGTTTATGAAAAAGCCTTCTCTAGTCTGTGTGACCTACAGTCCAAGAAAGATTTGGAGTTCACCCATGAGGCTCATTTCAAATTTCTTTGTCATTAGTTCAGTAAATTGCCTACACATGTTTGAATCAGTCAAACCAAACACTATATCATCCACATATATCTGCACAATGATGA
The DNA here is from genome assembly GCA_022559845.1 of Amorphophallus konjac. Lineage (NCBI taxonomy): Eukaryota > Viridiplantae > Streptophyta > Magnoliopsida > Alismatales > Araceae > Amorphophallus > Amorphophallus konjac. Next base: position 40,148 of record JAHNEJ010000061.1, on the reverse strand, counting down.
TATGGCCATTCAAAACTTTTGTAAATAGAGTTTGGTCAACTTTACCTCTGCTGTAGCCTCTGCTGGTCAGATGTGCACTTAATCTATCATACCAGGCTCGCGGGGCCTGCTTTAGTCCATACAGTACTTTATTCAATTTATACACATGGTTAGGCAAATCATCATGTTCAAAGCCAGGGGGCTATTCTACAAACACCTCCTTTTTATCAAGCCATTCAGAAAAGTACTTTTGACATCCATTTGTTGAAGTTTTATGCCTAATGAGCATGCAAATGAAAATAAAATTCTGATTGCTTCCATTCTGGCCACAGGAGCATATGATTCTTCAAAGTCAACCCCAATTTCCTGATTGCATCCTTTAGCCACCAGTCTAGCTTTATTTCTTGTTATGACCCCATCCTCATTCAATTTGTTTCTAAATACCCATCTAGTCCCAATGACATGTTGGTCTACGAGTCTGGGAACCAGATTCCACACATTGTTCCTCTCAAATTGACTAAGCTCCTCATGCATGGAATTAATCCAATTTTCATCTTGCAAGGCCTCTTCAATATTTTTGGGTTCAAATTGAGAAACTAATGCAATGAGGTCATCATTATGCACATCTTTATGAAAGGATCTGGTCCTAGGGGGGTCATGGATATGACCTATTATGTTCTGGACAGGATGGTCTTTTAAAGTTCAAAGGTTGATAGAGGACTCACCAGTCATGGTACACTGAATAGGATTTTCGGTCGACCGACCTGCCTCTTGTTCTGCAGGTTGCGGTTGGCAGCTTTCTCCCAGTTCTTTCTTGGATTCCAGAAATGTACCATCATCCTCTTCCATTTTCCTGTCATCAATACCCTTATCAGGTTCATCAGGCATTTCAGCAAACACAACATGTGGAGTTTCTTCCACAACTTGATTTTTTACATTGAGAACCCTATATGCCCTAGAAGTTTTAGAATACCCTAAAAATATTCCAGTATCACTCTTAGCCTCAAATTTATCAAGGTCAGCTTTGTCATTATTATGGATATAGCATTTTGAACCAAAGGCTCGAAAATAGGCTAAGTTGGGTTTCTTACCTTTGAGTATTTCATATGGGGTTTTCTTACTCTTTGGCCTTACCATGGCCCTGTTAATTATGTAGCATGTTGTGTTTGCTGCTTCAGCACAGAATTTCATTAGCAGCTTGCTCTCAATTAGCATCGTTCGGGCAATCTCCATAATTGTCCGGTTCTTTCTTTCCACAATGTCATTTTGTTCTGGGGTCCTGGGAGAAGAAAATATGTGAGTCAATCCTTCCTGATCACGGAATTCAGAAAATGAGGAGTTTTCAAACTCTCCTCCATGGTCAGATAAGATTGTAGAGATTCTGAATTTACCTTCTTGTTTTACTTTTCTGAAAAATCTATTAAATTCATGGAAGGAATCATTTTTGTTTGCTAAAAAGAAGATCTATGTAAAACGACTGAAATCATCAACTAACACATAGCCATATCTCTTAGCATTGATGCTGGCAGTTCTTGTTGGCCCAAATAAGTCCATGTGCAAGAATTCAAATGGCATGGATGAAATGGGTTCATTCTTAAGTTTAAAGGGTTTTCTGGTTTGTTTTCCAAGGGAGCATGCTTCATAGATTTTAGTGTTCTTTTTGAAGGATAGATTAGGCAGACCCCTTACCATTTCATGCTTGGACAGTTTGTGCAAAACACCATAACTGACATGCCCCAGCCTTCTATGCCACAACCATGCATCATTGGGCTGACTGGACAAGCAGAGATTTTTAGAAAATGACTTATCAAGGTCTACCATGTAGACACTATTTACCCTATGACCTACAAACTTTATAGAGTCAGAGTTTTATTCAAATATCTTACATTCATTGGCATTGAATAGTACCTTGTGGCCTTTGTCGCACAGTTGGCTTATGTTGAGCAGATTGTGCTCAAGGCCTTCAACAAGCATGATGTTCTCAATGAAATTGGAAGAATTCTTACCCACGGTGCCTGTGCCAATGACTTTTCCTTTGTCCTTGCCTCCAAGCCTCACTTGACCTCCTTCCTTCTTGATCAGATGGCTGAATTTCTTTCTATCTTCTATCATGTGCCTCGAGCAGCCACTGTCCAAATGTCATCGGTTGTGATGAGCTGCTAGGCACTCCTGCATAGAACATATTAAGCAGAAGCTTTTGAAACCCAAGCATATTTGGGTCCACAATAAATGTTAAAATCGTGCAGTAAATTTTTTGGAATCCATACTTGCTTGAAAAACCAGCATTGGTTGCTTGTGTGTCCTAGTCGGTTGCAAGCATGGCAGATAGGTTTCATAACACATGGATCAGATTTTGATCTTTTGTTCTGATTTCTGGATTTGTTGAGTTTGGTTTGGTGGACATTTGTGTTGGATTCCCAGTTGATTTTTCCATTATAGTTCCACTTACTGGTGAATTTGTTGTCCCTTTTCTGATTATGGTGGGGATTGTGATTAATGTTCAGATTGATCCCAAATCTATTCCACTTGAACTTACGATGATGAGAGGTAAAGTGAGCATTCTGATTGTACTGTGATTGGTAAGTTTGATTCATATTGGTTTTGATGTAGCTTCTAAGGACTGGACAGCCAGAATTTTTTCTGGAATTAGAAACAATACTGCGTCGACGCAGCTCCCTGGTGCGTCGACCTGGCTGACCCTGTTGAGCACGGACGCATCAACCTAGTTGATCATTGCGTCGACCCTGAGGCCTAGCCAGCTTTGGCTGGACTGTGGTGCGTCAACCCGATTCATTAGTGCGTCGACCTCACGGTTTCGAATATTTCCTGTAACCAGATTATCGATTGCTTCTTTGATTCCTGATATTTTGTCCTTGGCCTTGACTATTCTGATTTTTGATTGTTTTGGGCTTAGGGGTATTCTTCCATGTTGGTTCTTCGGTTATTAGTTTTCCTTTCCCCTTCTCAGGACAAAATGATACAGTTTTTCGTTCAAGCTTCTTTTTCTCAATGGGGTTGAATCCCAACCCTTCTTCCCTAAAGTTCACTCGGGTTCCTAAGATGGCACCTAGGTTGGACTTACCCTGGGTCATTTTTTCTAGGAGAGACACTTATCCTTCAACTCTTTTAACCTTCTCAAGTGTTTTCTGCATTTCACCATTGACAGCTTTTATGCTTCATATTTTCAAGTTGAGTTATTTTCTCTTTTACAGTTGTGACATTTCAGTTTAGCTTCTTCTAGTTATTTTATGAGATTTTCATTTTTCTTTTTCAGCTTCTCAAGTTCTGAATTAGTTCGATTCACTTCCTTATTTTCTCATAGTTTTCTCATTTTCAGCTTTTAAATCTCAGATTCTTGTGACAGGATTATCATAAGCTAAGGCATTGATCTTTCTTCTTTAATGCTTGTTGTCTTTCTTAAAGATCTCCATATCTTTCAAAAGATCATGGTATGCTCCTCCCATTCTTCATGAAAAATTTTCAAAGAAGTAGTTACCTGATTTCTCTTCTTCATTGGCCATTAGGCAAATGTCGTCCTCATCTCATCTAAGAGGAATTCTCATCTTCCTCTCATCATCGCTCCAAGTACAAACCATCGCTTTGGGCTTCTTCCCCTTAGCCTTGGTCATCATCTTGAGCAGCTCGGGGCATTCTCCTCGCATATGCCCGGCCTCCTGCACTGGTAGCATAAGACTTTGTCAGATCTTTTTATTTGATCAGATTTGAGATTGGGGATTCTACTTACATGTGGAGTCCTCCTCTTCTTCTGGAATTTACCTTTACCTCTTAGGAATTTTTTGAGCTACCTGGTAAGCAAAGCATGATCACCAGGCTGGCTTCTGGGATGTCATCTTCCTCGTCCTCATATGGACTCATCGGTGCTCTCAGATGCCTTGAGAGCTACATATTTCTTCTTCTTATGGTCTTCCTCGTTTCTCTCATGTTGAGCTCATATGTCATGAGCGAGCCTATCAGTCCATCAACCGTCATCACGGACAAATCCTTAGAGTCTTCACTTACAGTGGCCTTCGTGTGCCATGCCGGTGTGAGAGACCTAAGAATCTTTCTAACCAATTCACTATCAGAGTATTCCTTACCCAATAACTTTAGACAGTTGGTTAGTTGGGTAAGTCTAGCATACATTTCAGAAATAGAATTATCATGTTTCATTCTAGACATTTCATAGTCGGATGTTAGCATGTTGGCCTTGGCGGCCCTGACCTCAAAAGTTCCTTCATAAATCAACTCAAGCCTATCCCACATCTCTTTTGTAGATTTGCAAGTGGATACTCTAGAGTATTAAGTGGGATGGATAGCACATTGCATTATGTTCATTGCGCTCCAATTGATCGTGGACTTCTTGATCTGGGCAGGGGTCGAGGTATCATCTACTTCTGGTAAAAAAAACATGCCTCGACTGACTACACGCCAGGTCAGGTGATCCTGGGCACGAAGAAACACTTCCATTCGGTTTTTCCAATATAAGTAGTTTGTTTCATCAAAGAACAGAGGTCTATTAATGGAGTGGCCCTCAGCTATGAAGCTGCAAGGGACGTTCCCATCAAATCTCCCTTGGTCGTTGGACCACATTTCAGGGAACCTGATCTGATACCAATTGATAGGTGGTATGAGTGGATCTAGAGGGGGGTGAATAGATTCCACACCCAAGTTTTAGCTACTTCAAATATAAACAAAGACTGCAACACCGAGGAAGCTATTTCAAATGCGATTCTATGCTAGCACACGAGAAAGTTTGAAGTGCACACACAAGAAATATGTAGATCAAACCACAGCACCTTAGAAGGGAGGTAGAAGAAAAGGAGTAGACACAACAAACCACCGCACACCAACTTTTTAAGGTGGTTCGGCTACTCTATAGCAAGCCTACGCCCACCCCTCACCAACTCGGTGAGGCTTCTATATCTAGACAAGAAGAGTACACACACGCTATCTAACAGCTTGCACGAGGAAGCATTCCTCAACACATACACGGCTGCATGGCAACCAACACACACACGCCGGTCTCTAAACAGAGCACCGAAAAATGCTGAGGATGCTCAGCAAACACACATGATAAGTTAAGAAAAGAAACAAGAAACAACAAAGAAAAAAAAAGTCCAAACAAGACACGGCTATAATGTAGCTTCTGATAGTGATCAAGAAGCTGAACAAGAGAGGCAAACTTTGGTCTGCTACTTCAATGTCATGGACAGACGTGAGCTAGCTCCTGGCTGTGAACCTTTCCTCTCACTCCTCTCTCTCTTTCTCTTGAGGTTTTCTCCTAGAGGATCCAAGCAGGCTCTCCCTCTCTTTTCCTTCTCTTTTTCTCATTCTTCTCCTCTCCAGGTAGCTGTGGAGGTAGCAACTATAGTGGCAGCAGCAGCCTCTTCTTCATGCAGAAGGCCGCTTCTTATATAAGAGATGGTAGACCATTTTCCCTCCAACATCCTGCCATTTGATTGGTTCGAATAGAAATGATGGTCTTGGACATGGAGCTCTTCCAAATTTACCTCCTCATTGGCCCAGGATAGAAAAGGACGGTCCTCTATCCTAGGTATCTTTCTTGGATTGAAATCTAATTGGTTGTCACCAAAAGGTAGAGTACCATGAAAAGAGACTTTTCCCAAATGTGTCTATTGACAGATCTTCCTTCAAAAGGTATTCTGACTTCCTTATCATAGAAAAGGTAGGATCTGTGTCCTAGGACCTTTTCCAGACCTTGAAAAGTGTGTTTTTGGAGGTTTACATCACTGACTTTTAGTCTCTGTACGAACTCTGAAATGTTGTAGGTTTGAATGAATTTGGCTTGAAGAGCTTCAGGTGCGTCGACGCAGCAATGCCCTTGCATTGACGCATCCGTGGAAGACGCATTTGAAATGGCTTCTGGGAGGCCCCTTGCATCGACGCCTTGAGAGAGTGAGGTCAACGCAACTATTGAGGATCGCCTATTTGACTGCTGCTGGAGCTGATGAGGTCGACGCAGCTTGATGGTAGGGTCAACGCGGCTTTGAAGAGTGCTTCAATACTTGCTGGGAATTCATTTGGAGTCGACGTAGAAGTAAGGTGGGGTCGACGCATCAAGCCTTCTGCTTGGGCTATTTGTGAACAAATGCGTTGTGTGTCGATGCAGTGAGAAGGGTGCGTCGACGCATCCTTTGCAAGATATGTTTATAATGGCTTCTGTGAGGGCCTAGTGTCGACGCCTTGAGAAAGTGGGGTCGATGCAGTACGAGGGCCGCCTGATAGATAAAAGCTGGAGTGAAGCCTGTGTCGACACTATGAGAGGCCTGCGTCGATGCACTCGTTGAAGTGCGCTTGAAGACAGCTTCTGGAGGCCGTTTGGAGTCGACGCCTTAAGACACTGGAGTCTACGCAGCAGTGAAGTTTTGTTAAGCTTCTTCATATCTAGCCAATAAAAAGATGTTTCAGATTTTATAGCACAGTTGGTCAATGACTTATAGTAAGACATCATCAAAACACAGTATGCACAACACACCAAAATCTGGTGAGACTTACTACACTACAACTGCAGCAACACACACGGGGACGAACCCCAAAACACACACACTCGGGGCTGAACCCCAAATTACACACACACAGGGACAAACCCCAAAACACACACATACACTACTAAAATGCAGCCCACAGACACACACGTTGCAAATCGCAGCAACCCGGACACACTCGGATGTGCACACCACACAATTTGACCACACACTTTAAATATCTCAATTAATACAAGTATGTACTATCAAATCAAGATCAAGTAACACATGATTTTCAGATCAATCAATAGAAAATCCAGCAAGTATGATTCCCCCTTTAGATGGCTCTGCCCGTTAGTCAAATAACCGTGAGGATGACCGGATGATGATCCTTGATGTAGATCGACCCTTGAATGCAATCCAAAATAGATGAAAACACTTGAAATCGGTGTAGATCTCCTCTTGGCAGAAAGGGGGCGCTCCTCCTCTTCTTCCTCTTCTCCTTCTTCCTCTCCAAGGCTTTTCCTTCTATCTTCTTGGATTCATACTCCCAAATTCGCAATAAGAGGTTGTATAGGAGAAATGGGGGCCAAATAACCTTCATACTAATTCTAGAACCATCCTAAAACCTTCTCACATGTTAGGGAATGAGTTAGGGGCATTTTAGACATTTTACCTGACCTAGAGGAAGCCCCACGTGCGAGCCACGTCGGATTCATCTTCAAACGTGCGAGATCCCTATCAGAATCGGTCGATCGATTCTTGGAGTTCGGTCGACCAGCCCATCGATCGACCGTTCTTTATGCGTCGGTCGATAGATCTCTGTAGAGATCGGGTCTGCTGCCTTCTGGGAAATTCGGTTGCCCAGACCAGTGTCGTCGGTCGACCGGCCCAACCTTCTTTATTGTTTTCAGTAGGTTTTCTTCTGCTGGGTAGTTTAGGTCGACCGACCTTTTGCTCAGGTCGACCTGTTCACCTGAAAAACACAGAAATAAACTCAATTAAACATGTATTTCAATCTAATAAGTCCAACATACCTTAGATTGATCTTCTTGACATTTTTGGACTTCTTTTGGACCTAATAAGCACTTAGAGAAGGGTTAGATAGTAACTCACCCAATGAACCAAAATTATGAAGTGAAAACTCATCCATTCATTGTTTAGAGTGAGATTGTCATGAATATATGAATCAATCATTCACACCATGAAGGGAATCAAATTTAATAAATTTTCTCTTCAAAACATAAAATGATTTCACATGCAATTCATGATCCATTTACACATATAATCACATGAATGAAGCTCATCAAAATATAATCACATGCAATTCATGATCCAGTCACACATATAAAGTTTTGTCATTATCAAAGCACCCGGGGCACAACAATCTCCCCCTTTCTGATGATGGCAAAACTTTATTGTAGTTCAAGCAACAGACTAAAAAATGATCATCAATTACAACCAACATCAAATCTCACATTTAAGCGTTCACATCATTTTGCTTCACATTCTCACATTTAAGCAATCACATCATTTTGCTTCACATTTTGCAATAAACCACATTTTCTTTCCCCCTTTGCCATGATCAAAAAGGAAGAAAGGAGTAAAATTCACACCATTTGTCTAATCATCTAGTCATTAGCAAAAAGCACAATGGAAGAGAAACTTTGACACCATGAGAGCTTTATGTACAAAAGGCAGTTGGTGGTATGATACCAATTTTTGAACCGATGGACACCTAGATGCCAATTGTTAGAAATGGGGGCATTACAAATGCACATGTATGCAGATGAATGATTTTATGATAAAAAAAACATTAATGCCTAATTCCAATTGTTCAGTATGATGCATTATGAATCATGCAAGCATGCACTCAGTCAAGTGACATCATGCATATATATTTGTAGCATATCTCCCCCTTTCTTATTAAGAGGATGAGATGGGTGTATGAAAAATGCAAATAAGTTAACGCAAGCATAATGCTCATATTTAACACCAAGGAGAGTGTGCAAATATTTAAGAAAAATTCATGCAACAGTCTATGCAAATAGTCAAATTTTCAGGATACAAAGCAAATCAAATTCCCATTTGTGTACGTGGATGAACATGAAAAAATGAATTTTAAGCATATGGATATATGGATTTTCAAAATTAACACAAAGGGACACTCTCCATGATCACACTTTCTTTTCAAATTTGAGTTTATTGGTGCCTCACACTGCCTTACTTCATTTTCTTACTTCAATTTCTATTTTTCTACAAATTTTCTCAATCGAGAGTGGTCAAGTTCAAACCATACCCTTTTACCCGAGGAGACACATGGTTTACATGCTAGACTCCCCGGTTACTTAATAGGTTGACTATTCCACCAAATTCTGAACAGAGATTACATAGTGCAATACTTTTCAATGCGAACCATCTCACGTCTCAGGTGACATGCATCCGATCTACTTAGTGAAATTGAATATTGCTCTACCTTCAATTTTCTTCTAATTTTTCATTTCATTTTTCATTTCAGAATTTTTTTATGAGGTAGGCAGTTTATTCAACTTTCCTCTTCAAATTTCATGCAAAATGATTAGTTTCCCTATAGTGTTAAGAGGAAATTCTCATATCCTTATATTTAACATTCATTTTCACATTGGAGTGCAAGATAGTGTGCAGAACTTGATTTAAAATGTATGCTAAAAATTTAATTGGCAACATAACTGTACATCTCCCCCTTGTTGTGTATGTGGTTTTGATGATGTCTAACTATGAGCCATTAATCGATTTTTCAATCATAAAATATGGGTAATTAATTTAGATACCTTGAGGAAATAAAGCTTAAATGATCTTCCCTGAGAAATTAACTAAGTGTCAAGTTTACAGGTTGATAGGAGCACCAGGAAGCCACAAAGTTCTATCGACATGTCTTCTTGAAAGCTCAAGGATCCAGAACCATGTGTTTATCTGGTCGATAGGAGCAAAGTCGAAGTCAACAGAGTCATCAGCCTAGGCCTTCATTCAGAAGAGTGTCTTAACTGTCACGCCCCGAGCCTTTAATTACAGTGGAAGACTCGCTCGAGGAGCGTAAACAGCCGGCATGGTAAGCCTCTTGCAAGCAAGAATCAATCAGAGCACGAGATAATCACGCAAGTAAATACAATTGCACATGATTTAATCAACTTCAACTTCATATCATAATGCTCAATATTCAAAGATACAATCACTAATTTGATTTTCATTCTACTAGACTCGAGAAATAGGAAAATTACATTGACTCGATCTAGACATTATAGACTTTCTAAGTCTTCACTCATCTTTAATCGCTCTCGGATCTGCTAATTGAATAATCCGAATCCGAACCCGACTCACTTTCATTTCCTGAAAAAGATTGAAAATAGGTAATGAGCACACTTGCCCAGTAAGTATCTTCGCATCAACATGAAGGCACCATTAAAGTGATTATCATTTTCGCTCTAAATAAATAAGGTAAAATCATGCAATGCGATGATCATGCGATTAAATCAAAGTAACAAGACTATCATATAAGATGGAATGAGAACAAGAATGAACTGGACAAGAACATGATATTGGCCTTTCATGAACAAGAATATATCGAGAATGTACTAGCAAGCCACATATTCCTCACTTTAGCATCTTATGCTTATGAGCAAGTGCTTCGTGAATTTCTGTGGAATATCAAGCAAGAAGGTCATGTTGTGCCGTGGATCTTCACTTATTTATAGAAATAGTACTCCCAGCGCAATGCGACGCCAGTAGCATCATACCCCATGGTTTATAAAATAGTATGTTTCCGACAATCAGCCGAGGGGACTAGCATAGAGCCCTTGAACACAATCAGTGCTCGATCGCATCTTCAGTTATAAATTAAGCTACTTCCACACAGTATAATAGTAAAGTATGGCCAAGAATATAGCACTTCCAACAATTCCATGATAACTAAAATTAATGAATGAATGCTTCAACATAAGAATGTAGGAGTCAAGAAATAGACTTTAAACAATGTCATGCTCATAGAAATAAATCGACAGCATAACGATATTTTCCTTAACTTCCATTTCATTTAGATCAATTTAAGCAATATGGCAAGTTCTAGATCATCAAGGTTTGTCTAGAATCATTGGAATATCAACCCTTGGTCAAACCTTGGGTTAACATACACAAGCTATGTAACGGTCGCTTACTGGGCCGTTACACTATGTAACACGCCATTAATGGGCCGTTACAATGATCAGAGTCCAGAAAGATAAAAATAGACTCAGAGGAATGTGACGGTCTGGCACTGGGCCGTTACGTGAGCCTGACGGTCCAGTTCAAGGCCGTTACATTTCAAGAATCAGAAACCATGATAGTGCATTCTATTTATTGGGCTTTAATGGTACAACCAACTCGGCATCCTAGTGGGAATCCCAGGCTCGCGGAGAATTACGGAGGCCTTGAAATAATGATTTCCTAGTCCATTGGAAGGAATATCCAATAGAGAGGTCCTCATGTCCAAGATTGTGTTCCTATAGTGCAAAGTGTGAACTAATGACAACATACCGGAATATGTGCCATGTACTTATGGAATTGACTCTATTGACAGAGAGATATGTATACTCAAATTTGAAAATCATGCTGAAAACTCCGTCAATACAATATTAAAAAGTCGTTCTTTAAAATACAAAACTATATAATTTGGCTTCAAAAATTAACATAACTTAATAAAAGTGAGACCACAAAATATGCAATACCTATCATGAATGATCAAATAACCTTAAAATCACATGATCAGGTTAAAACTTAGGTAACTATGCTTTAATTATAATAAGATTGGCAGGTTATATTCTGTCATAGGGTTGACATAACACAGGATATAACGGTCTGGCGAGGGGGCGTCACAGTGAAAGTGACGGTCAGGATCCAGCCATTAAATGAATGTAACGCGTCTGTCTAAGCGCGTTAAAAACAACAGTGAAATTCAAATATCACAGAGTGTGTAACGGTCTGTCGTAGGGCCGTTACTTGAAAGTGACGGTCCTATATATGCTAATGTGTTACAGTATCTGCTAACAGAAAACTAGATAAGGCATAAAGAGATCGATTCGTATCATGTCTATAATCAAAATATCATGAGTTCCAAGACATGATAACGAAGTATAGGTTATCTATATGCATGGGTATTGATGAATAGATGGATAGTCAAGTCTTTAATCTTTAGTTAGGGCTAAGGGAAACATGATATGCATAGAACCAATAAAACATGAAATTGATGATCTAGCATGCACGAAATCCAATCAAAACAGAGGCTCTTAGTCCTATCAAGTTATTTTTACCGTTCATGAGATAACCTACCTCTTACTTAGACTGTAGTTCCTGAATTTGGTAGAGAACCTTGCCCTAGATCTCCTCCTTCTCTTATGACTTTTCCAGCAACTTCCTTGGGCTCTAACTCCACGACCTCTTGACCTAAAGATGTGAAATTCAGAGGGGAGTTAGTCTAAAGTATTGTGAACAAATTATTCTAAAGAACTTACCTGAGATAATGACTCCTTACCTTGCTTCCTTATGCCCAAAAAGTAAGGGTCGCATAGTTCAGAACTATGCCCTATTTATAGAGTTTAGACTAGGTTTTGAGGATTATATCGAGTTTAGAGTCCTTGTTTCATCAAATCCTAATCCCTAAGAGTCCTTAGAGTCTTTACAATCCTTCCCAAGTTGATCCCTAGCGGATAGGAACATCAAGTTCCAATCTTTTCATGAGTTCCTTCGCTTACGGAACTAACAGGTTTGTAACGGACTAGGACCTACGCGTTAGGGTTATGTGGCGGTCTCGCGATAGACCGTTACATTACTCGTTCCTAAAGTTTAAAGGAAATCAAACTCTTTTAGTTTTCTGGTTCATAGTGTAATGGTCGAGACACCGTGCGTTACACGTCTGTGACGGTCAGGCTATAGACCGTTATATTTGTCGTGGATAGAGTTCAAACAATTTAAAACTCTTTTGATAATTATCCATTAACTTATCTTATATATTCTAGTATTTATCCTTAATATCCGTGGATAGACTTAATTACCTTCTAGAATGTGGGCCAAACTTAATGGGCCAGAGTTAAAACCTTTTGGACTTTAAGTAAGTGGGTTGGGTTAATTGATTAACACCACTTGGCCTCATAATGACTTATTAATTTTAAATAAACCATTTATAAATTTATTTAGGCCTTTATAAATTCTTGAAAATTATTTAAAATTTCTGGGGCACTACACCCTCCCCCACTTAGAAGGAATTTGGTCCCCAAATTCAAAACATGTATTGAGGAGAGTGTACTTACAATTGAACAATTCTGGGAATCTTTTCCGCATAGCTGTTTCGGTTTCCCATGTTGCTTCATATGGCCATGTTTTCTTCCATTGGATCTTGACCATGGGAATAACTTTATTTCTTAATTGACGCACTTCCCGATCCATAATTTTGATCGGTGTTTGCTCGTATGTCAAGTCTTTTTGAATCTCTATATTGTCATAAGTGATAATGTGGTCTGGATCATATACGTACTTTTTCAGCATAGAGACGTGAAATACGTCATGAACTTCTGCTAACTGTGGAGGTAAGGCCAATCTATAAGCCACTTCACCGACCCTTTCAAGAATTTCAAATGGGCCAATAAACCTTGGAGTTAGCTTTCCTTTGATGACAAATCTTCGAATACCACGACCTGGAGAAACCTTCAAATACACATGATCTCCTACCTGAAACTCCAAGTCACGTCTTCAATTATCAGCATAAGACTTTTGCCTATCTTGTGCCATTTTCATTCTTTCCTGGATGAGCTTTATTTTCTCTGTAGAATCTCTGATAAGGTCGGGGCCTAGAAATTACATTTCCCCTATTTCATTCCAACATATTGGTGATCGATAACTTTTCCCATATAGAGCTTCAAAAGGTGCCATTTGTATGCTTGCTTGATAACTGTTGTTATATGCAAATTCTACCAGACGCAAGTGATCATGCCAACTTCCTCCAAAATCAATGACACAAGTCCTGAGCATATCTTCTACCACCTGATTAGTCCTTTCTGTTTGACCATCAGTTTGTGGATGAAAAGCTGTGCTAAAATTCAATCTAGTCCCCAGTGAACATTGTAAACTTTTCCAGAATTGTGATGTAAAACGTGGATCTCTATCTGATATAATAGAGATAGGGATACCATGTAGTTTAGCAATTTCTTTGATGTATAATGCTGCTAGAATATCCACAGACCATCGACTTTTTATTGATATGAAATGTGCAGATTTAGTCAATCGGTCTATGATTACCCATATTCCTTCATGTCCACCTCTTGTCTTAGGTAATCCCATAATGAAATCCATTCCTATACTTTCTCATTTCCATTCGAGAATATTTAAGGGATGTAATTTTCCTGCAGGTCTAAAATGTTCCGCCTTCACTTGTTGGCATGTAAGACAACGAGATACAAAATCAGCTACTTCCCTCTTCATATTGGGCCACCAGAAGTTTCTTTTGAGATCTTGATACATCTTGGTACCTCCTAGATGGATGGAGTACTTTGATTTATGTGCTTCTTCTAAATTCAATTTCTTTGTATCCTCATGATCCGGTATACACATTCGGCCCTTGAATAGCAATCTTCCATCATTAGAAATAGAAAAATCCGGTCTTTGTTAAATATTGGCCTTAATTTCCAGTAAAATTGGATCATCCTCTTGTAACTTGGCCAAATCCTCTATCAAGGTAGGTTGAGCTCGGATATTAGCTATGAAGCAATCTTCTTCCTTAATATCAACCTCTAAATCCAACTTGGCAAATTGAGGAATAAGGTTAGTCACACTAATCATGAGACTTGATAATATACCAATTGGTTTTCTGCTAAGTTCATCTGCTACAGTATTCGCCTTGCCAGGATGATATTGAATAGCAAAATCAAAGTCCTTGAGATGTTCTAGCCACCTCCTTTACCTCATATTAAGCTCTTTTTGAGAAAATAAATATTTCAAGCTCTTGTGGTCTGTGTAGATCGTGAACTTTTCTCCATAAAGATAATGACGCCAAATTTTCAAGGCGAAAAAAACTGCTGCTAATTCTAAATCATGTACAGGATAATTTTCTTCGTGACGTTTCAATTGTCTTGAAGAATAGCAAATCACATTTCCATCTTGCATAAGGACACACCCTAAGCCAATTCCAGATGCATCCGTATATACCTCAAATCCAGCACCCTCTATTGGTAGCGACAAAACAGGGGCTGTTGTAAGATGATTCTTAAGACTTTGAAAACTCTTTTCACAGTCCTTCGACCAGATAAAAAGATTTTCTTTTCTAGTAAGTCTAGTTAAAGGAACCGCGATCTTTGAGAAGTCCTTTATGAATATTCTATAATAACCTGTTAGACCCAAAAAGCTTCTGACTTCAGATATAGTCGTTGGTCGGCTCCAATCTCTGACAGCTTCTACCATAGAAGGATCCACAGCAATACCTTCTTTTGAAATAATGTGGCCTAGGAATGAGACTTCCTTGAGCCAGAATTCACACTTATTGAGTTTGGCATATAGCTTATGTTCTCTAAGTGTTTGCAAAGCTATCCTTAGATGTTCTTCATATTCTTCTTTTGTCTGGGAGTATATCAGGATATCATCGATGAAGACGACGATAAATTGGTCTAAATATGGCTGGAAGACACTGTTCATAAGTTGCATAATTGCTACTGGGGCATTAGTTAAACCGAACGGCATCACCACGAATTCATAGTGGCCATAACGACTTCGAAAAGCCGATTTATAAATGTCCTCTTCTTTGATTCTAAGCTGATGATAACCTGATCTTAGGTCAATCTTAGAAAAGTACTCAGCTCCCGAAAGTTGATCGAAGAGCTCATCAATACGCGGCAATGGATATTTATTTTTGATTGTAAGCTGATTCAGTCGCCGGTAATCGATGCATAATCTGAGAGAACCATCCTTCTTCTTGACAAATAGAACAGGCGCACCCCAAGGGGATGTGCTAGGTCTAATGAAACCCTTGTCTATAAGTTCCTGTAATTGCTTCTTTAGTTCCTTAAGTTCCATGGGAGACATCCTGTAAGGGGCTATAGAAACAGGTGCTGCACCTGGAATGAGTTCAATGGTAAAGTTTACTTCCCTCCCGGGTAATAAACTAGGTAGTTCGGATGGGAACACGTCAGGGAATTCATTTGCAATAGGAATGTTTGCTAGGATAATTTCCTTAGATTCGGTGACAATGACTGAAGCAAGAAAAACTTCACATCCTTTCGAGATAAGTTTACAGGCGTGAAGGGAAGATATAATGGTAGGATGCTTCTTGTATTTGATGCCAAGAAAAGAAAATCTTGGAAGACCGGGTTTTCGGAAAGATATAATCATATTTCGACAGTTGATGTAAGCATCATGGTCTACAAGCTAATCTACCCCTAAAATGGCATCATAACCTTTCATATCGAGGCATACTAAGTTTGCGGAGAGATTATGTCCTTCTACTACCACCTCACAATCGGGATAATACTTGATAAGCTTAGTTCCAGATCCTAAAGGTGTAGTAATAGCGAGATCTGAAGGTAGGGGAACTTCCACCAAGTACGGGCATCCTTATTCAATTGGAACGTTGCTAGACGGACTTTCTCCTGATCAGTGCATTGTATGACATCAAATATATGATTCATCTCATCGATCCAATTTTCTGCTTCGTCTGGATTGGAAGATCCATAGAAACGCAGAGGATTTAGACTCCGGAAGTTACGATGAAGATCTCCTGCCCTTGCCCCTACACCACCTTGTGCTATAGTCTGCAGTGCCTGGGTGAGGCCGGCAACAGTTTGTTGCATACCGTCCCAATCTACACGATGAGCCATTCGAAAAATAGGGTACCTGAGAGAAAATAACAACTTGTTATTTCTCATGAAATTGGAATGGACAAAATAATTCTTAAAGCTAATTAGTTATCTTATCCCGGGTTCTACCCAATCCTCACATGGGTGTGGAATTTCTTCCTTAGTTCATAGGTAGGGGTCCTTAACCTTGGACTTATCCTATGACATGACTCTTTTCCTTAAGTCCTAATACTTAGGCTCTGATACCAACTTAACTGTCACGTCTCGAGCCTTTAATTATAGCGGAAGACTCGCTCGGGGAGCGTAAACAGCCGGCATGGTAAGCCTCTTGCAAGTAAGAACCAATCAGAGCGCGAGACAATCACACAAGTAAATGCAATTGCACATGATTTAATCAACTTCAACTTCATATCATAATGCTCAATATTCAAAGATACAATCACTAATTTGATTTTCATTCTACTAGACTCGAGAAATAGGAAAATTACATTGACTCAATCTAGACATTATAGACTTCCTAAGTCTTCACTCATCTTTAATCGCTCTCGGATCCGCTACTTGAATAATCCGAATCTGAACCCGACTCACTTTCATTTCCTGAAAAAGATTGGAAATAGGTAATGAGCACACTTGCCCAGTAGGTATCTTCGCATCAACATGAAGGCACTATTAAAGTGATTATCATTTTCGCTCTAAATAAATAAGGTAAAATCATGCAATGCGATGATCATGCGATTAAATCAAAGTAACAAGACTATCATATAAGATGGAATGAGAACAAGAATGAACTAGTAAGAATAGGACAAGAACATGATATTGGCCTTTCATGAACAAGAATATATCGAGAATGTACTAGCAAGCCACATATTCCTCACTTTAGCATCTTATGCTTATGAGCAAGTGCTTCGTGAATTTCTGTGGAATATCAAGCAAGAAGGTCATGTTGTGCCGTGGATCTTCACTTATTTATAGAAATAGTACTCCCAGCGCAATGCGATGCCAGTAACATCATACCCCATGGTTTATAAATTAGTATGTTTCCGGCAATCAGCCGAGGGGACTAGCATAGAGCCCTTGAACATAATCAGTGCTCGATCGCATCTTCAGTTATAAATTAAGCTACTTCCACACAGTATAATAGTAAAGTATGGCCAAGAATATAGCACTTCCAACAATTCCATGATAACTAAAATCAATGAATGAATGCTTCAACATAAGAATGTAGGAGTCAAGAAATAGACTTTAAACAATGTCATGCTCATAGAAATAAATCGACAGCATAACAGTATTTTCCTTAACTTCCATTTCATTTAGATCAATTTAAGCAATATGGCAAGTTCTAGATCATCAAGGTTTGTCTAGAATCATTGGAATATCAACCCTTGGTCAAACCTTGGGTTAACATACACAAGCTATGTAACGGTCGCTTACTGGGCCGTTACACTATGTAACGCGCCATTAATGGGCCGTTACAATGATCAGAGTCCAGAAAGATAAAAATAGACTCAGAGGAATGTGACGGTCTGGCACTAGGCCGTTACGTGAGCCTGACGGTCCAGTTCAAGGCCGTTACATTTCAAGAATCAGAAACCATGATAGTGCATTCTATTTATTGGGCTTTAATGGTACAACCAACTCGGCGTCCTAGTGGGAATCCCAGGCTCGCGGAGAATTACGGAGGCCTTGAAATAATAATTTTCTAGTCCATTGGAAGGAATATCCAATAGAGAGGTCCTCATGTCCAAGATTGTGTTCCTATAGTGCAAAGTGTGAACTAATGACAACATACCGGAATATGTGCCATGTACTTATGGAATTGACTCTATTGACAGAGAGATATGTATACTCAAATTTGAAAATCATGATGAAAACTCCGTCAATACAATATTAAAAAGTCATTCTTTATAATACAAAACTATATAATTTGGCTTCAAAAATTAACATAACTTAATAAAAGTGAGACCACAAAACATGCAATACCTATCATGAATGATCAAATAACCTTAAAATCACATGATCAGATTAAAACTTAGGTAACTATGCTTTAATTATAATAAGATTGGCAGGTTATATTCTGTCATAGGGTTGACAGAACACAGGATATAACGGTCTGGCGAGGGGGCGTCACAGTGAAAGCTAGTGACGGTCAGGATCCAGCCATTAAATGAATGTAACGCGTCTGTCTAAGCGCGTTAAAAACAACAGTGAAATTCAAATATCATAGAGTGTGTAACGGTCTGTCGTAGGGCCGTTACTTGAAAGTGACGGTCCTATGCTAATGCGTTACAGTATCTGCTAACAGAAAACTAGATAAGGCATAAAGGGATCGATTCATATCATGTCTATAATCAAAATATCATGAGTTCCAAGACATGATAACGAAGTATAGGTTATCTATATGCATGGGTATTGATGAATAGATGGATAGTCAAGTCTTTAATCTTTAGTTAGGGCTAAGGGAAACATGATATGCATAGAACCAATAAAACATGAAATTGATGATCTAGCATGCATGAAATCCAATCAAAACAGAGGCTCTTAGTCCTATCAAGTTATTTTTACCATTCATGAGATAACCTACCTCTTACTTAGACTGTAGTTCCTGAATTTGGTAGAGAACCTTGCCCTAGATGTCCTCCTTCTCTTATGACTTTTCCAGCAACTTCCTTGGGCTCTAACTCCACGACCTCTTGACCTAAAGATATGAAATTCAGAGGGGAGTTAGTCTAAAGTATTGTGAACAAATTATTCTAAAGAACTTACTTGAGATAATGACTCCTTACCTTGCTTCCTTACACCCAAAAAGTAAGGGTCGCACAGTTCAGAACTATGCCCTATTTATAGAGTTTAGACTAGGTTTTAAGGATTAGATCGAGTTTAGAGTCCTTATTTCATCAAACCCGAATCCCTAAGAGTCCTTAGAGTCTTTACAATCCTTCCCAAGTCAATCCCTAACGGATAGGAACATCAAGTTCCAATCTTTTCATGAGTTCCTTCGCTTACGGAACTAACAGGTTTGTAACGGACTAGGACTTACGCGTTAGGGTTATGTGGCGGTCTCGCGATAGACCGTTACATTACTCGTTCCTAGAGTTCAAAGGAAATCAAACTCTTTTAGTTTTCTGGTTCATAGTGTAACGGTCGAGACACCGTGCGTTACACGTCTGTGACGGTCAGGCTATAGACCGTTATATTTGTCGTGGATAGAGTTCAAACAATTTAAAACTCTTTCGATAATTATCCATTAACTTATCTTATATATTCTAGTATTTATCCTTAATATCTGTGGATAGACTTAATTACCTTCTAGAATGTGGGCCAAACTTAATGGGCCAGAGTTAAAACCTTTTGGACTTTAAGTAAGTGGGTTGGGTTAATTGATTAACACCACTTGGCCTCATAATGACTTATTAATTTTAAATAAACCATTTCTAAATTTATTTAGTCCTTTATAAATTCTTGAAAATTATTTAAAATTTCTGGGGCACTACACCTAATCATGTGGATAGACTCCCAGAGTCTATTAAAGTCTGGTCGACAAGACTGGCTATCTAGAACCCCCTGTAAAGGACAAAGTGTCAATTTCGGTCGACATGTTCTTTAATTCGGTCGACATATGCTTCATCTAGAACCAAGCCAGAGCACACCCAGTGGACGTTCAGGTCGACAGGATCCTTGATCCGGTCGATAGGGTTGTAAAGGCAAATCACGTGAGTTCATGAAGTGGGCGATCTGGTGCACGTGGACCAGGAACCAAACATTGGGGGACGGATCCCACATCCTACCTCGGCTTCTGGAATGTGCCAAAGATAGAGAATATTCCTTGAAGCCCAGAATGGTGGATTTCTAGACCAGAAAAGAGAGCGCTCGGCCCATTCTCCAGCATATAAAAATCCTCACTCTAGCAGCATAAGACAACAAAGAAAGAGAGTTCCGTCGGATTAGCCAAGAGCAGAGTAGCAACCTTAGAAGAGGAAAAAAGAGACTAAGCCAGAGCTCTAAATTTGAGATTGCAGAGAAAAGAGAGGGAGATACCTGAAAAAGAAAGCAAATAGAAGAGAGTCCCAAGCCTAAGTGAAACAGAGCATCCGAAGATCTGTTAAAGTGCTTCTTCGAAAGCTACATCTTTGTATTAGTGTTTTCATTTTTTGTTTCTTGTTTCAAATCTACTACAACTTATTTCTTAGTGTGTGCGGTTGGTTAGATCACAGATCTAGTGTGTGTGTGTGTGTGTGGACGTGAAGGCTATAAGCATTTTTGGTTGTATGTGTGTGTATGGGGCTGTTGTACCCAGACTTCTTTCCCAGAAAAAAGAAAGAAATAAGGGTGCGGGAATTTCCCCAAACACCATCCGGGCGCTATTTATCCGGCCCCTTTCTACAACGTGTCGAGTCCAATCAAGGGCCCTAGCCAGCTTGCCGTGACTCACGGAGACACCCACAACCAACGGGGACCACCCCTGACAACCCAGTACGCGGCATTGCCCGCCTTCAACTGAGCCACCCGGGCCAACCCGGGGGCGCCCCTGATAGAACAGGTGGTGCACAGAAATAGATCCAGAGGGGGGGTGAATGGATCTTTTTAAAAATTTTACTCAATTAAAATTCTAACTCCACTCTAAGAAACAAATGAAAACTGCTCCACGGAAGACACTTAGAAATGAAGGCTTCTACTAGACCAGTGGACAAATATTTATCATGCTAACACTGAATCAGAGAGAGACAAGATATAATTCACAGCATTCACAGCTCAAGCTACACAGATATCGAATTGAATAACCAGTGCTCAAAAGAGCAGTCAACAAAACCTATGAAGGAGGCCGGAGACAGGGAACAATCACACGAATCAAACCACTGCTCACAGGATTTTTAGGTGGTTCAATCTCAGACCCAAGATCTACATCCACCCCCCCACCCCAACCGAATGACGCTTCCCTTGCTCCAAGCAAGAAGCAGACTCAGTCTATAAACAGATGTTGCCTAACAGCTTGAATTGAGGCAGACAAATCCCTCAACCTGGTATTGTTTTCCCACAAGACCAGCACCCAAGCTCTGCTACACCACAGAGCTAGAATCGGAGGTCCCACCTCCCTTCTCCTGCGACCACAGAAGGAAAACCAGTGAGCAACACCCCGTTACTCACCACCTAGAGGACACGTCCTCACTTCCTCTGAATCCACAGAGGGCAACCAGAGATAAATCTCCCTTCTCCTGAATCCTCAGGAGGAACCCGTGAGTGACACCTTGTCACTCACAACCGGAGACACCAGCCTCTCTTCTCATGTTCGCACAGGAGGAACCCCGATCCCAAAATAGGGTATCGGAAAAGTAAAGTGGAGAATGAAAAACAACAAAAGGAAAACACAACTGACGAAATGAAAAACTGTAGCTCTCGCAGGAGCATGAAACTGTTCAGGATTTGATCCTGGAATAGACAAGCTTCAGATCTTCAAATTAGAGCACAGCTGGATTTCTCTATTCTTCTTTTCTCTCTTCTTCTCTTTTCTTCTCTCTCACTCTAGCTCCCTTCTTCTTCTCTGGTGGTTTCTCTTTCTTCTCTCGGATGGCCACTCTCTCTTCTGCACAGCCCCTTTTTCTTTCTTCTTTATGCCACGCTTCTCTTCGCGGTTCTCTCACCCTTTTCTTGTTCGCCCTCGCTCTCCCTTTTTTATCCAAAGATAGAGTATCGTAACCCATTTGGATAAGGTAATTTGATACCCTTTAATTTCTTTCATTGGCCCACGTGGTAGGAATGAGAATGTTCCTCCAACCTCAAGCCTTGGATCACGTGCTCAACATATGCTCCCTGGGTTCACGTGCCACTTACCTACCATTCTGGGAAACACGTGCCCATCATTGGCTGACTTGGGATCGCGTGCCACCACTTGGTTCGAGCTCACGTGCCTTGAGATTTCATGTTGGCCTTTGAGTTTGCAGCTGTCAATATGGTGTTCGCTGAAATGCCAACCTCAGTAGCTTAAGGTATATTGGCCTTTTTCATCTGTACCTCTGATGCTACCCAGTTGAATTGCTTTGAGCTACACGAGCTAGCTGCTTCCATTAATCTGTCCATGAAGTATGGTTGCTAAAGCTTGGTCTTTAATTTGGTTTACCAGGATTGCTTAAGGCTTGTAAAGATTCCAGATCCAAGCTTGATTGAGTGCATCGAGGCAGTGACTTGATGCTTCAACCTCTCCTTTGGGTGCTTAGACCTCTATGTCTACTTTTATACATTTGAACGTGTTGATGCACCGACCTTGTAACCTTGGAACCAAACGTGCACCAACCTTGTAGTTCACATGTGCACAGACCTTGTAGTTCACATGTGCACAGACCTTCAGCAATGTGCACAGACCTTGTAATCATATATGCACAGACCTTCAGCAATGTGCACAGACCTTGTAGTTCACATGTGCAGAGACTTTCTGCTATGTGCATCGACCTTGATTCACATGTGTTGTTCAGTAGCATCGACCTTCCTTTGCTAAATGGCTAAAGGTGCACCGACCTTGTTTGCCATGTGTTGTTCAGTAGCATCGACCTTCCTTTGCTAAATGGCTAAAGGTGCACCGACCTTGTTTCCATGTATTGTTCAGTAGCATTGACCTTCTATCAGAGGTAGCATCGACCTAAGTTCTGAAATAACTAAGGTAGCATCGACCTTATTCTTCAAGTGCACTGACCTTCAGCAGCATGCATCGACCTTGTTCATGTGACAACTAAAGTAGCATCGACCTTAGTCTTCATGTGCACTGAAGTAGCATCGACCTTTGTTATGTGCAGATGGAGGATGCATCGACCTTTTTCTGAGAAGACTTGAGGTGCACCGACCTCAACAGTATGTGCACCGACCTAATCTTGGCCATGTGCATCGACCTTAGTACTGAAGACTATATGCATCGACCTTGCTTCTTTACCCGTGGCAGCTGCACCGACCTTACTTCTTAGTTGCATCGACCTTGCTTCTGAGGTTGCTGAGGTGCACCGACCTTGACTTGTGCTAGCAGGAGGTGCACTGACCTTGGCTCTGTACTGGCAAGAGGTGCACCGACCTTACTGTCAACCATTAGTATAGCTTGTACTAACTGGAGCTTTGACTGACTGAGCTAGACTATTGACTTTTCTCGTTGACTGAGCATTGACTTCATTGACCGTGTTGACTTTTCTTGTTGACTGTGCATTGACTTCTAATTTTAACTATTTTTACTCTTACCTCATGCTGATTTCTTACTATCAATTGTTCTCCACAGTCTAACTATCTTGCTAATGTCCTGTACCATGCTTTCTAGCATGCACATGAGAATGCACATGAAGAGTTAAGACATATCATCATCAATCATACACACACATCATGACATCATCAAAATCACAGTCTTCTGCTCATATCATTATGAACACAAGATGAGTCATAGTGTTTGTTTGACATCATCAAAACCACAGGGGTACAACAATCTCCCCCTTTTTGATGATGGCAACACTATGAGTCATAAAGCAAGATGCTGACTCATATCAAACTATTCTCCCCCTTTGACTTCATCAAAAAGGAATTAATAGTTTGATAAAATCAGTAAAGATAAATACAAGGCATGCATGATATGATTGAGTCATAAACTATTCTGCTCCCTTTCCAAATGAACCTAAAATGCAGAAACCAGACAAGTCTCCCCCTTAGTGCCAGAAGGGATGTTGAGAAGGCACTCTCCCCCTTTGACAGAGAAAAAGAATGAATAGAATGTATCAGCAAAAGCACAGGGGCATTTAGATAGTGCAAGCAGTGAGAGGTGCAATCAAAAATTAGTGCAGTCCGGAGAATCTGAAACGATGCAATGAATGAGTGAATGAGAACAAGCCAAGAGTTTCTGCAGTGTGGGAATGAGAACAAGCAAAAGCTTTCCTGTAGTGTAAGGTTAAGCACAAAAAATCAGATTAAAGTGGAGAATGAAAAACAACAAAAGGAAAACACAACTGACGAAATGAAAAATTGTAGTTCTCGCAGGAGCATGAACCTGTTCAGGATTTGATCTTGGAACAGACAAGCTTCAGATCTTCAAATTAGAGCTCGGCTAGATTTCTCTATTCTTCTTTTCTCTCTTCTTATCTTTTCTTCTCTCTCACTCTGGCTCTCTTCTTCTTCTCTAGTGGTTTCTCTTTCTTCTCTCGGATGGCCACTCTCTCTTCTGCACAGCCCCTTTTTCTTTCTTCCTTTCGCCACGCTTCTCTTCGTGATTCTCTCACCCTTTTCTTGTTTGCCCTCGCTCTCCTTTTTTATATCCAAAGATAGAGTATCGTAACCCATTTGGATATGGTAATTTGATACCCTTTATTTTCTTTCATTGGCCCACGTGACAGGAATGAGAATGTTCCTCCAACCTCGAGCCTTGGATCACGTGCTCAACATATGCTCCCTGGGTTCACATGCCACTTACCTACCATTCTGGGAAACATGTGCCTATCATTGGCTGACTTGGGATCGCGTGCCACCACTTGGTTCGAGCTCCTGTGCCTTGAGATTTCATGTTGGCCTTTGAGTTTGCAGCTGTCAATATGGTGTTCGCTAAAATGCCAACCTCAGTAGCTTAAGGTATATTGGCCTTTTTCATCT
Source organism: Amorphophallus konjac (assembly GCA_022559845.1). Lineage (NCBI taxonomy): Eukaryota > Viridiplantae > Streptophyta > Magnoliopsida > Alismatales > Araceae > Amorphophallus > Amorphophallus konjac. Next base: position 15,235 of record JAHNEJ010000061.1, on the reverse strand, counting down.
GTACCTCTGATGCTACCCAGTTGAATTGCTTTGAGCTACACGAGCTAGCTGCTTCCATTAATATGTCCATGAAGTATGGTTGGTGAAGCTTGGTCTTTAATTTGGTTTACCAAGATTGCTTAAGGCTTGTAAAGATTCAAGATCCAAGCTTGACTGAGTGCATCCGAGTAGTGACTTGATGCTTCGACCTCTCTTTTGGGTGCTCAGACCTCTCTGTCTACTTTTATACATTTGAATGTGTTGATGCACCGACCTTGTAACCTTGGAACCAAACGTGCACCGACCTTGCAGTTCACATGTGCATAGACCTTGTAGTTCACATGTGCACTGTGACGACCCTATTGATGGTTTCTTTGTGTGATCTGACGTGGTGATGAGGATGTGAATATAGTGATATGTGTGTGTGAAGATGTGTGAGCAAGTGATAACCTAACTCAAACAATCACAAAAATTAGAAGCATGGGCATGTCATCAATGTTCATAAGGAAGAAAAATCAAAACACATGCCGGGGTGTGGAGCAAAGGAATAAAATGAAAACACACACCGTAGGTGTGGAGCAAATAAACAAGGAAAAGAGCAAGCAAGATGACAATGATGAACAATACCCAACTAAGGAAGTGTGATCGCCACCAAGGTAATTAAAATAGCAAAGCTATGCTAAATACCTTGGAAAGAGGGGGAGAAACACCCGCCCACGGGAGATGAAAACCAGAAACCTATGAACCGAAACGGTCTAGTATCAGGCTGCCAGAGTGCAATAGACGGCCTTACGATAAGCCGCCACAGATCCTCAAATGGCCCTAAATATAGCCACCAGAGCGCACGGAACAGCAAATTGGGACTTGGATCTCCACCTCTTTCGGTCCACCAGAAGAGTTGGGCCTCGTGATGGGAACCCTGTAGACCTACAAAAGAGTGTAAAAGCACATAAAAACAACCCAAATTAGCCCTATGACAAGTGTAGTAACTATAATGCAATTAAACTAAATTGCATGCAAAAGGAAGGGTGGATACCTGGGGGTTTGGTTTTTTAACCCCTGTGGGGCATGAAAAAAGATGGGAGGATGTTTAAAAATGATGCAAAGAACGTGGAAGAAGAAAAGGGGAATATGCTTATGAATGCTATGAAGGGGGAATGAACTAGAGAAGAAGCAACACTATGAAACCCTTGGAACTTAATACTCCCTGGACTTGAAGGCTAACGGACGTAGACAGCACTTCTCCTTGATGGGTACTTGCTCCAGAATGCGGCAGCACCTCGACGTAAATGTAGACACGCCAAAATTGACGCTATGTTGAGTAGATCTCATGTCACCATATGACGCCCCAAAACGGACTTCGATATTGATTTAAAATGAAGTTTTTCTATTTATTTTTATGAATTAATTGTGATTTCTTATTTTTTTCTTGGGTAATTGGAATTAACGCCCTAATCAGAGGCGCTATTTAAATTGACAGCCTGGCCAAGGGCGCCTCTCTAATAAATGGATGACTACCAATACGGGCATCATTTTCTGGATTTACTAGAAATTACGGATCGCAAGGAAAATGAAAATTGAAGAATTGACGTCTCTCTTGAAGACGTTGATTATTTGACGTCCGTATGACAGGCGTCAGTTCATCATTTTAAATAAGGAAAGGTAATTGTTTCTATAATTAAGTCCAGGAATTGACGACTTTATGGGACGTCGTTATTTTAATTAACGCCTTTTGTCGTGTCGTCATTTTTAATTAACACCCTTCAAGGGGTCATCATTTTCAATTCCGTCTCCCTTTTGCCTCCTTCTTTCCAGTAATGATTCTTTCCCCATTTTAAACCTTGTGTTCCACTGGGAAGAGTGTTTCTTGATGGAGGATCATTACCTTGTTTTAATCCTTGTTTTGCAAGGATATTTGGCCCTATAAATACCCCTCCTGATTCTCTTCGCGCGAGGGGACGAGAGAGGAAAGAGAGGCAAAAAGGAGCAAACAGTAGAGAGAAACACATACAGAGTTAACAGAGAGAAGAGCGTTTCTTTGATTGCAGGTGATTCTTCCAAGCTCTTCTTCCTGGCGGATTCCTCTCTTTCTACGGACGAACCTCTGCTGCCCCTCTTGCATATTGAAGACTCCTTTCTCCCCTCACTGCTGCACGCACAGCAGAAAGGAACCATCCCTTTAGCTTGTTTAATTGCTTTTGTCATTAACATATCATCATCATCACACATCCCTTCCTCTAGTACTTTGCTAGATCCCACATCACATCTATCTTGTTGCATTAGCATATTCATCCATATTTTTCAAACCTTGTTGCTCCTCTTAGGGGTTTTAAAAAAAACAAAACACACAAGGTGTGTTCATGCTCAATTTGATTGATTTCATATTTTTAGAACATTGATACTACACCCTTTTGGCTAATCCATTCTTGTTATTGTTTTCTTTGTGTGTGTTCTACAAGGGAAATCAAAGCTAAGAACCCCCTTCATCGGCTGGCCGGTAGAAGGAGGAAGAAAGGATCCACAATCTCACCCGCTCAACACAAGGTACATGCGATCATTCTTTTCTTCTTTGAGGTAAGCCCTCTGGCGATCACATTCCCCTTAGCATCCTCGCATGCTCCCCTTTTCTCCCTCTTTTCCCATTCTTCTTCCTTCTTTTTCCTTTAATTGTTCTAAGTGGATTTCTTAGAATCTACAAATTGGCGATCACGGTGGGACTTCTTATGTTTTTAGTTTGATTACCCCCTCCCATGTGCACCACGTAGCACACTCCCTTCGGCACCCTCGCGTGCCCCTCCCATTGACACCCTCGTGTGTCCCTCCATTGTGCTCCACGTAGCACCCTCCCATTGGCGCCCTCGGGTGCCCCTCCTTTGACACCCTCGCGTGTCCCTCCCTTGTGCTCCACGTAGCACACTCCCCATTGTGCACCACGTGCACACCTCCCACTGGTTAGCCAATTTTGGAGTTCCCATATGTTTATTCTGATTGTCAGTTCATTAAGCTAAAATAACGCCCTCCCTGCTGCCGTCATTTTGTAATTCACGCCTCTTATAGAGGCGTCATTTCTTCATAAAACGCCTTACAGCAAGGCGTCATTTGCATTGTTACTGTTCACTCTTCCGTTGCCCGATCACTGTGCATTTGTTTTGACGCCCCAACTCCAGGGCGTCATTTGCTCATTCGATGCCTTAGATCAAGGCGTCATTTGCTTCATTAATGGTGATTTAGTTATTTCCTTAATATTGTTTACAGTGCTTCACGCCCCTACCCAGAGGTGTCATTTCCACTGATCGCAGCGATTAGCGCCTGCAATCCAGACGCTGTTTATTCATTTAGCGACCTGCCCTGGGTCATCTTTTTTGTGCCCACAGAACTGCTCATTCTGTCTGACTGATTATATATCTGTTGTTTGATACTACCTGTTTGCATTCATCTCTGCATATGGTTTGGGAGACCTCCTCTCCCCACACTTTTTAGGAGTTACACCCCTCTTGGTAAAGGAAGGACCCTCCATTGAGCATTCCGTCTCATTGGACCGGGAAATTCCTAAGCCAAGCCTCTGTAAGTCCTCGCACCCGTGGATTCCCTCACGGACGCCAGGCAGGTTGTACCTTTGAAGTACCCGGAGTATAGTTGACCCCACACAGTGAAAAGGAGAGAAAAATCTAGATACCCGGAGATTATACTCAAATTTTCAACCAGGATCTACCCTCGAAAGAGAGAACCTAATATTAAACCCATCCTAATTTCTAAGCGAAATTTTAAAATCTTTGGGACTCATTACAACTTGTGTGTTTCTTTTGCTTGAGAAGGTGATATTCATTGATTATATCTCATTGCTGAAAATTTATTTCTTTCTCCTTAAGAATGAAATTGCGTTCAGGTAAAATTATCAATATGGCCAACTACGGGTACACTTATGACGGTTACGAGGAGGGTCACTCTGACCCGTTCTATGAGATTCCTTCTCAGGATTCTGTTTATTATGAGGGAAACTACCATTCTTCTTCTAATCAGGTCCACATGGTGGACGCCACCACTACTGCTTTGGAGGTTGAGCCTTCTTCCCAGGCCCAACCTACTACTCAAAATACTCCAGGGGACACTTCCTCTTCCCTCAATTTCAATGAATTTCTCAAGGTTATTGCTCAGCTGGATGACTCCCAGCGTCAGGCAGCTCAAGCCGCCCTTCTAAAGGGAAAGTTCATCCCGTCATCTTCTAACCCTCCCCAGGCCATGGGTGGCCACTCTGTTAATTCCCCCAACGACCCGGCGGTCGTCCCTAGGGTGCCCTCGCGCCCATCAACCCCTGTTATGACTATGCCGGCCCAACCGGCAAGTCACTCCGTTGCTAGGCCTCAACAACCTCTTGTTTCCCAAATTTTAAGAAGGCCTATGACAAACCAACACTCTTTTCATCAGGCCCCAGCCGAGTCTGATAGCCATGCTCTGCTCCTCCAAAAGATGGCTAGTATGGAGGAACAGCTTAAGAGGGTCACTGCATCCAAGATTGCTCCCGAGATCATGCTTCCCCCTATGCCGGTTTTTCATCTACCACCGTCTGAAATGCCGAATTTCCGGCGGTATAATGGCACGGGCAACCCGAACATCCACTTGAAGGACTTTATGTATGAAGCATCATTTTGGCAGGATAATAAGAATTCGTTGGCTTATCTCTTTAGACGGTCTTTGGATGGCCCAGCTCTAGAATGGTTTTATTCTCTGGAGCCGGCTGATGCCGGCGATTTTGATATAGTTCAACGGAAGTTCATACAGAAGTATAAGGACCGTGTGGGTCCCTCCTTGTCTGTTACTGATTTGGTTGCTGAGAAGATGAAGCCCGAGGAGGACTTCGTCTCATTTGCTGATAGGTGGAGGGCCATGGCCGAGAAGCTAAAAGACACATTGTCGGAGACGGAACAAGTCAAGATGATAATATCAAACTCCACTCCGCAATTCCGTCATATTTTGGCCATGAACAAATTAAGCACTATAGAGGAGCTCTATGAAAGAGCTAGATATATACAGACGCAAATGAAAGATTCGCCAATTATGGGCATGTTCGAGCCAAGGCCGAAGGTGATAATGAGGAATGTCAACATTGGCAATACTGGTGCGACCACCGAAGGTACTGTTACTAACGAGCAGGTGGGCACGTTCGACAATTCCACACCCTTCCGCCACCCTCCAAACCAAGGGCCGTCACCACAATAGCCCGCCTTCCAGAGTCAAGTCCACTAGCCAAATAACAACCCTCCTCAGACCTTACGGCCTCCTCCACCTCCTCAACAACAACCTCACTTTGCTCCACAAAATCAAACCCCACAATATCACCAAATGCCCCCACCGGCCAATTATGCACCGCAAGAATTTCAACAATCCAGAAGGCCATTGGGTCCTCGAAGGGCACAATACTCCCCTCTACCTGAAAGCTTATTAGACATCTTTAATGCCCTCATGGCCGCCAACCTGCTCACATTGCCAAAGGAAAGAGCAATATGGCCGCAACATGTAGACACCTCCCGGTATTGCGTCTTCCACCGACAGCCGGGGCACAATATTGATCATTGCTTTCATTTCAAGGATTACATACATGACATGAATGACCAAGGTGATATTGACTGGGATGAGATGAGGAAAGTTATTGCTACTCTAAAGACCCGAAGGCCTCCTCGGCAGCCATCGGCTCAACAGCATCAGCAGCAAGGTCAACAACAACAAGCCTTCCAGCAACAACAGGCTCCTGCACCCCAACCCAATATGGGGATTGTTAACAATCCGCTACCGGAGCACCCGGTTCCAAATCAACAAGTGAACATTGTCACCTCGATCCATGAAGTGGAGAGAGGGCAAACCTGGCATAATGAAAACACCTCTGTTGGGGCTATTAACCAAAATTCCAACCCACCACAACCACCGTCATTGTTAAGAAGGCACCAGCCTATCCCTCCTTCCCAACCACAACGTCCCCTCATACGTTCTTCAGGGCCACTCAATGCCAATCTTATCCCTTCACGGTCTCTTCTTTTACGCCAATCCACAAATTCTCCATCACCCCAAAACCCTCCACCAAATAGACCTCCCCTTATCCGCCACTCGCCGGCAGCCGTCGCTCCTCCCGTTCCACCTCCAGCTACCACTGCTATGATTCCAAGGCCCTTCCTTGTTACTCGCTCACCGTCACCACATTCTAACAACCCCCAACCGGGGAGGCCCCTTATAAGAACCCCTCCTCCCACCATTCCTGCACCTACACCCAACACTGCTCCCTCTACTTCCTCCACCCCTTTACCCACTCCAAGCACGACAGAGGCTCAAAGAACAATGGTGCTCCGTAGCGGACGGATGTTTCATCGAGTATTTCCCCAACGGGAGCAAGAGCCAACACAAGAGCAAGGAGAACAAGAACAAGAGCCTACACCGGGCACGGAATATGATTTATTGAAGCATTTGGACAGAACACCGGCCCGTATTTCTATCTTGGAATTGATCAAGAGATCTACCACACATCAGCAAGCTTTGAAACAATATCTGCAAAGAGTAATGGTGAGTGAAGATATTCCAGCCGAACAAGTCACCACTGTCTTAAATCCAGCTAGTAATCAGCCGGCCATCACTTTTTATGAACATGAATTGGCTCTACAGCCAGCCAGGAAGTATGCATTGTGCATCACCATTGCTATCAATAAGATAGCCGTGAAACAATGTTTGGTTGATACTGGGGCATCCATTAATGTTCTGCCGCCAAGCACTTTGAAAATGTGTGGCATCTCGGAAAGTCAGATCAGGCCATCCACAATTACAGTCACAGCTTATGACAACACTAGAAAGCCGCCATTAGGAATGATTACTCTAAAAGTTGGTTTGGGGCCAGTCTTGGTCACGGTAGATTTCCATATTCTGGACATCGACCCGACCTTTAATGGAATTTTGGGTCACCCGTACATTCAAGAACTTGATGCTGTGCCTTCGACAAATCATCAATGTATAAAGTTTCCACACAAAGGGTGCATCATTAAAGTCACTAGTATGCCCATCCTGCCGACCGAAGACATACATTCCGCAACCTCAGTGCCTTCTATATGGCCTTCCAATAGGCCTTTGCTTTTAGTTTTGGATGTTGCCGATCTGCGGCAAGATTTGGTAAGATTATCCCCTTCAACCTCTCCTATCACTCAAATGCTACCACAAGCAAGAAGAAGAAAGGTTTGATGAATACGCCAGGATGGAACATTCTGATGAAAATGGGCTATAGAACTGGCAAAGGCCTGGGTGTCAATCATCAAGGGAGAGTCAAGCATGTCAAGCCTCAAAAGATGACTCCCCGAGGTGGCCTAGGGTATAAAGCACCAAATAAGGATGAAAAAGAGCCGTGGGCCGTCATGACTTCCACTCTCAAAACGGACCGGCAACCTCTCACATGGACCCTACAAACACATTTTGTAACAGGGGGTATTCAAAATGATGATGAGCAGACAATGGTAATTACTTCCATGCTGGATTGCCAAGATGTGCATGCACGGCAGTTTGTTCGCCATATAGCGCCGTTAGCCACATATAAAGCATTGGAGTCATTAAGGCCAGACAAGAGAAGAAATATGGACGATCCTGAATGTGACTGGTATAGATGGTTCGACATGAATGATATCTCCATTGCCCTAAGTCGTCTCTTCATGCCAACTGATCCAGAATGGCCACCGTTGATTCATGAGCTAATTGAGAAGCCAGCAGTAATTACAGACAAGAGGCAGCTTCTGAGCAACTATACAGATACTGGGGAGCCTGATGTGCCGTTTGAGGAAGGCTTCAACACAGACAGGCTGTGGGCCGGCATTTTCTTTACCAAATCCGTTCATCCAACGGCTGTTGTCCGTTTAATTGATCGGGTGTATTTCTCAGATATCCCTAGACCGCCCGCGGTCTTAATAAACTTTTCTCCAAATTCACTTCAAGTTTCTCTTCCGATCCCTCCCTTGCTCCTCGAGCAATTTTCAAAACTCTCCATTACACCCACGCGTGGGTCATCATTCACCCAATCCCTTGACGATCTGTCAATTTCAACACTCCCCCCTATTTTACCCTCTCATTGCTTTCTCCTTGAAAATGAAAAAAAAATGCCAAAATTCAAACCTCCCAATCCATCTCCGTTGAGGAAACCTCCTATCTTCTTCCTGAGTGTGTCCCGATCCCGGGGCCGCTCTTCCAAGATTCATTAAGAGACCTCCCTTACCCCTCCGGTGAGGGGACTTCATCTGTATCCCCTTCTGTACCCGCTTTTTCCTCTCCTCCTTCACCTTTATTGAATTCTAGTGATCAGTCTAGTTGTTCTTTCTCTTCTAGTGTTCAAAATCATGGGGTAGCTTCACATAAGAGATCCAAGGGTAAGCAGATTCCCCGTAGATTCTTGTTGGAGTTAGCTAGAAGATGCCGGGCATGTTTAACGCTTCCCGAATTTGTGGAGAATCCGATTAGCCTGCCAGAGATAGAATATGAGGATACTTATGCTTTTAATGAGGGTTTTGGTGTTTATGAGATTATGAATGATGAAGACCCTATTGAAGAGGGGGACGAAAGTTACGAAGAATATGAGGACGAGGCTGATGCTTTTGCCAGTGGCATGAGGAGATTTGATGAACCATCAGCCTCAGTAGAAGAACCTACCAAAGAAATAAATCTGGGTACGGAAGAAGACCCTAGGATTGTCCTCATTTCAAAGAACTTGCCGCCATCCGAAGAGGAGGCGCTTATTTTGGTTCTTCAAGAATACAAGGACACGTTCGCATGGAGTTACGAAGATATGCCTGGACTAGACCCTGCGCTAGTTGAACATCGACTTACACTTAAGCCGGGGTCTGTCCCGGTCAAACAACGGTTGAGACGTTTCCACCCTAATATGGCATTAAAGATGAAATAAGAGGTCGATAAGCTGCATAAGGCCAGATTTGTTAGAGTTGTCCTCTATCCCAATTGGGTGGCTAACATTGTCCCAGTCATGAAGAAAGATGGAAAGGTCAGGATTTGTATAGACTTCCGGGACCTCAACCGCGCGTGTCCTAAAGATGACTTCCCCCTCCCTCATATTGATGTTCTAATTGACAACACGGCAGGATATGAGACTCTCATTTATGGATGGTTTTTCAGGTTATAATCAGATTCGCTTGGCTGAGGAAGATCAAGAGAAAACATCGTTCACTACACCATGGGGAACTTACTGCTATGTGGTCATGCCTTTTGGACTTAAGAATGCTGGAGCCACCTATCAAAGGGCTATGATGGCTATTTTTCATGATATGATCCACATTTATATTGAGGTGTATGTTGATGATTTGGTAGTGAAATCAAGAACGAGGATTGAACATCCTAGGGTTCTAGCCAAAGTCTTGCAAAGAGCACGGGAGTACCAATTGAAAATGAACCCTAAAAAGTGCGTATTTGGTGTTTCCTCAGGGAAGTTGCTTGGATTTATTGTAAGTAAGAGGGGTATTGAGATTGATCCCAATAAGGCGAAGGCCATAAGAGAAATGCCTCCTCCCAAGAATTTGAAAGAAGTTCGAGGATTAATCGGAAGGTTGTAATTTATTCGCCGATTTGTTTCCCAGCATTCACAAAGATGCAAGCTGTTCTACGAGCTTACCAAGCTGAGAGTCAAGTTTCTTTGGGATGACAAGTGTCAGGCAGCTTTTGACGGATTGAAGGATTATCTATCAAATCCTCCTGTCCTGAGGCCGCCAGTTCCAGGCAAACCACTTGTTCTTTATATTTCTATCCTGGATGACTCTGTAAGCGTTGTCCTAGCCCAAGTTGATAAAGAAGGAAAAGAGAGGGCAGCCTACTACTTGTCAAAACTTCTTAACCCCTGTGAGCAGCAGTACTCAGCCATAGAAAAGACTTGTGCAACTTTAGTCTGGGTAGTTCAGAAACTTAAGCATTATTTTCTAGCTCACGAGGTTCATCTCATTGCTCGTATGAATCCAATCAAGTTCCTTCTTGAAAAATCTGTTCTCACCGACCGATTGGCACGATGGCAAAGCTTCCTTTCTCAGTTCGACATCATCTACATTCAGCAAAAAGCAATTAAAGGCTATGCCATAGCAGAACATCTTGCTCATCATCCTCTCCCTAGATTTGACCCTGTTCGCTCAGAGTTTCCAGATGAGGAACTAATGTCCGTCAATCAATCCGACTCAATGTGGACGTTACATTTTGATGGAGCTTTGAATTCAAAAGGGAAAGGGATTGGCGTTGTTCTTCTATCACCGGAGGGTATCACTATTCCACTCGCCTCTCAGCTTGCATTTCCAGTTACAAATAATATAGCTGAATATGAGGCTCTTCTGGCCGGACTGGAGGCCGCTCATCAATTTGGTGTTACCCACTTGCGAATTGTAGGTGATAGTCAGCTTATTCTTCGCCAAGTGCTCTCCAAGTGTCGCACGCTCAATCCTAAACTCAAACCCTATCAGGAATTGACCTCTGCTTATACCAAGCTTTTCACTAGATTAATCTTTGTCCATGTTCCTCGTGATCATAATATCTTAGCTGATGCTCTCGCTTCTCTTGCTTCTTCCTTGGCTTTCCCTCCCGAAAGGGATTCCCATTCTATCATTGTTCACAAGCGGCTCACTCCCGCTATTCAAGATCCCACTTTCCTTAGGGTTAAGGAGGAGGTGCTTAGGAAGGTTGAGCAAGGCAGGATCATTGAGAATAAGGAGGTCATGCTATTGGACTTAGAGGAAGAATTGGACGATGAAGAAAAGCCGTGGTATTATGAAATTGCTAAGTATTGCCAGGATCAATCATATCCTGAAGAAGCTACGGCTGAAGAAAAGAAAGCCATTAGAAGGGTTGCCCAGCGATACACCCTGATTGGAGGTGTGCTTTACAGAAGAGGTCTCACTGGAGTTCTGTTAAGATGCCTAGATGATGATGAATCTTGGAAGGTTGTGGAAGAGGCCCATTCGGGAGTGTGTGGTGGTCATGTCAATAACCAGATGCTTGCTAAGAAGATCCTAAGGCTAGGTTTCTATTGGCCCACTCTAGAAGAGGATTGTTCTATCTATGTTCGAAGGTGTGTTAAGTGCCAACTGTACGCCGACAAAATTCATTCTCCTGCTTCTTCACTCCATCCTGTATCTTCCCCATGGCCTTTCTCCATGTGGGCTTTCGATATCATTGGACCTCTTGGTGATCCGACCCTCCTCACAAAACCAAAGTCATTCATACTCACGGCGACGGAATACTTCACCAAGTGGGCGGAAGCGGAAGCATACGTGGAGATAAAAGCGTCAACTGTGTGCAAATTTATAATGAAAAACATCATCGTACGATTCGGCATCCCGAGTACCATCGTCACGGACAATGGACCGTAATTCATCTCTCAGGAACTTCAGGACCTCTGCAACAGGTATAACATTGCATTGCATCATTCATCTCCTTATTCTCCGCAGGGCAATGGCCAAGCAGAGGCAATTAATAAAACTTTGATTAAAATTATCAAGAAAACGTGTGAGGCTAACAAATTTGTAGATTGGCCAGAAAAATTGGTTGAAGCTCTTTGGGCCTATCGTACTTCCATTCGTACCCCTACTGGGCAAACCCCTTTCGCCCTAACTTATGGAATGGAGGCGGTAGTCCCTTATGAGATTCTTATCCCTTTTTCTACGAGTTCAATTGGACAAGGAGCTCCCCATTGATGAGCGTCGCGAATCTCTCCTTGCTCAGTTGGAACTTCTAGATGAAAAGCGTCTGGCCGCCGCCGAGCATGCGCGTATTTATCAAAACAGGCTTTCACGTTTTTACCAAAAGAAAGTGATTCTGAGAAAATTCAAAATCGGTGAGATGGTAATTAAAAGAATTTTTGTAAAACCAGGTGGACCTCGTTCAAAACTCCAACCTAACTGGGAAGGGCCCTTCATCATAAAAGATATTTTTCCTGGCAATGCTTACAAATTAATTAATGCTGAAGGTGAAGAGCTGGCCCATCCTTGGAATGGCCTTTACTTGAACAAATATTACCCCTAAACCAAAAAGAAAAAAAAAGAAGAAAAACAAAACCAAAAAAAAGAAGAAAAAGAAAAGGAAAAAAAGAAAAAAGAGAGAGAGAAAACAAAAACAAAAAAAATAAAAACAAACAAAAATTTTGGAGGCTGGTATAGTACATGGGCCACGAGCCCGAAAAATCAAAATCCTTAATTCATTCTTCAGTCTCGACGATTTAACTCTTGGGTCAATTCACGCACACACTATACGCTTTATTCTTAAGCTCAAGCAGCCCGGAATTTGAGGAAAGTCCGACCCAAACAAGAGTGTAAAAGCCTTACCTATTCTCTTCCTTTCGGCTCACGAGAGGGAATACAAGTTAGGGGTTACTAACCAAGCCTGCCCGCCGCCCTAGTAGGTGGAAGTCAGGGCCCAAAAGGGAACAAAATGCTTAAAGCCCAAGTACAATTAGGTCTTTATCTGTTTCAAAAAAAAAAGAAAGGAAAAAGAAGTTATGATAAAAGAAAGTATGTCAAGAGGGCAAAGTCCCCGCAGGGAAAACCCTGGTCGTAAGCATGCATGAATAAGGGCAAAAAGAGGAACAAAATTTCCCTAAGTCGAAGACCGAATCCCAACAGGCATTAGGGCAGGGGAGGAGCATGCCCCATTCTTGAAAACCTTTCGTGAGCTTCCTTAATCATTCTTCTCTTCTCCCTCCATGGTGGGTTGTGAACTCGAAGAATGGCAAAGACTGACTAAGAAGGATGGGTTGCGAGAGAATATGAGTAAAAGCCTAAATAAGTCATGTTGGCTCTTTTGTTAAGTCTCTTGAGAAAGTCTAATGAATTTTAGATTATGATGGTTAAGGTTTCAAAGCTCTATACTATACTCGCCTCCAAAACAAAATTTTTCAAATAGGCGTCCTTTTCAAAATTAAGTGCCACTTTCAAAACAAAAATTCAACAAAAACAAAAAACATTATATATATAAATAATAACAAAAAAAATAATTGTGGAATTTCAAGCCCTCTGCTTCTCATATGCTTGGTTGCATTCTTGTAAGGGCATCTTTTACCTTTGGCTAGCATATGCTTGCTTGCATGGCGCATTTTATATCTATCATTTGCCTTCATTGATTAAAGGCTTAGCCCCTTGACCCGTTATCAAGGTCAAAGTAAAGACATCCCTTGCTTATTGAGCAAGGGGCCAAGTCGAACAGATGGATTAACCTGTTTGTTCAAGTGTGAACTACAAGCGCAGGGCAAAAGTAAAAGGCGAGAAGGAAAAGAAGACACAAGTACACGACTACACAAGTGCTCAGGTAACAAAAATTTCAATCTCATATATATACATCATAAATATCTGGGTACAGGTGTGAGGGTGGAGGAGTACAAGTACAGTCTCTCAGCTCTCGCCTCCACTTTCCTCTCTCCTACTCTCGGCCTCACTCTCATCCCCCCGACGAGGCGCTGGTGGAGGGGGCATGGACCCCCGGGAAGTAGCTGGAGCTCGAGCCGGCTCCTCTGCCTCGCTCCTCTGTCGGAGAGAGAAGCCTGCCACAAAAGCAGAGCTGGTGAAGGTGTACCCTGCAGCTCGCGCCCGCTCCCGGCCTCGCTGAAGCCGCTCCTTGGTCGCTCGTAGCCGCTCCTGAGTAACGGCTAGCTTGGCCCTCAAGGCTGTAAGCTCCCGCTCGCAAGCTGACCGCTCCTCTCGATCCCGGGCACGGTCCGTCTGGTGCTGCTCACGGTCACGAGCGCGCTCCGCCTGGTGCTCCTCGCGCTCTCGAGCACGCTCCCTCCTCTCCAGCTCGAGGGTGACCCGCAACTCCGCCACATCCTGAGGCAGCTCCTCTCGTCGCCTCAAAGCTCTCTCAAGCTCCATGACATGCTGCTCACGAATGCCTAGCTCCGCCCCAGCTAAGGCAGCCTGGTGTTGATATTTATTTGCCTATCTTTTATCTTACTTTTGAGGTTTGCAAAGTAATATGGCAAGATGACAAACAAGCAATCAAAGATCTACTCAAACCTGTGAACATGTGAACATGAACCTAGGCAATCATAGCTAGCTCTAGCATGGGCATGCTATCTCAATCAAATTACGCTAAGGAAAAGGAAAAAAAACACACGCCGGGGCGTGGAGCAAGGAATAAATAAAAACACACCGCTAGGGGTGGAACAAGCAAGGGAAGTAAAGATGTGATGAAGAAGACAGCTAATGCCCAATACCAAGGAAAGATGTGATCGCCACCAAAGTAAACACAAGTCAAAGACTCGAATGTACCTTGGAAATAGGTGGATGAAGCACCCGCCCACGGGAGAGAAAGCCAAAGAAAGCCTGCAGATCAACTTGGAAGTAACGGCCAGAACCCCGTGCGTCGCTTAGAAGCGACGGCCGTACGATAGACCGCCGGAAGATAGTGACGCGCCTACACCAGACCGTCAGGTAACCTGCAGTAGTAAAGCTTGAATCCTTTTAACTCCAACTCTTCCAGCCGGCTAGAAGACTTGGGCCTCGTGCTAATGAACCTGTAAACCTGCCAAAGATGTAGAAAGACAAGACAAGACAACCTCAATTAGCCCTCTTCACAAGCATAGCATCAATTCTTAAAGAGTTTAAGAACATCAAAAGGAGAGGGAATTACCGAGGAGTTTTTGGTTTTTTTTAACCCCTCTGGGTGTTTTTAAAAGTTTGGGAGGATGTTTGTATGCTTAAAGAACAGTGAAAAACGTGGAGGAAGAGGAGGGACAATGCTTTGTTTGAGGAAAACCAAGGAAGAACTCAAGCATGCAAGGATGAACTTGAAAGACAAAACTAAAGTACTCCCTTGATTAGAAGATGGATGGACATGGGAAGCAGCTCCTCCTGGATGAAGATGGCTCCTGAGTTCGGCAGCACTTCGTCGCGAATTCAAAATCTCCCCCTCTTTTGGCCATGAAGTCAAGGGTTCTATTTATAGACCCTCAAACTCTTAGGTCGAGCAGAGGATAATTCAGCAGGAAAGAGGGATAAATCTTAGCAAATCCTCGAAGATAATATCACCAAGAGTCCATAGAAACAAACGGGGGGTCCTGAGGATCAGATTTGAAAGAGATAACGTCAATCCAAGTTCTTATCTCGACCACGGAGTAGCAGAGAAAAGGCCTGAACTGCCAGGACTCTCGGAAGGAAGTAACGGCTGCACGACAGACCGCCACTTGGAAGTAACGCATCAAGGAACGACCGCCATTTTCAACCCTATCCTAAAGAGATAAGATCAACAAGAAGAAGATCCAAAC
>JAHNEJ010001022.1:0-131174 GCA_022559845.1 Amorphophallus konjac | reverse complement strand
ACCATTGCTCGATTTGTAATATAGCAGGCGATGTTCACTCCCGTTGCCCATAGATACCGTGGAAGACCATTTTCAGCTAGCATGGTTCGCGCCATCTCCACGAGCATCATGTTCTTCCTTTCGACCACTCCGTTCTGTTGCGGGGTCCTAGGTGATGAGAATTGATGTTCGTACCCTTGCTTCCTACAAAATTCATCAAACTCATGATTTTCAAATTCTTTTCCGTGATCACTTTGAATTTTTTTAATTCAATAACCTTTTTCATTTTGAACTCTAGCACAAAAATGAATGAATTCATTGCATGCATCACTCTTATTAGCTAGATACAAAACCCATGCATATCGCGAAAAATCATCGACAATCACAAATCCATAAAGCTTCCCTCCAAGACTACGAGTCCTGGTGGGACCAAACAAATCTAGATGCAAGAATTGAAGGGGTTTTTCAGTTAAAACAATGTTTTTGCATTTAAATGACATTGTGGTTTGTTTTCCTTTATTACATGCTTCACTAACTTTTGAAGTTTCAAAATTTAAACTAGGAAGACCTCTAACTAAGCCATGACGATTCAGCTTCCAAATGACATTAAAACTGGCATGCCCAAGGCGACGATGCCACAACCAAACATCTTCATTCTTGTTTGCAACTAGACACAAATTTTCAGATGCAATTTCATTAAAGTCAACCTGATAAGTGTTGTTACTCCTCACTCCTATGAATTTAATTTCGTGTGAATTGGCATCAACAATTATGTAGTGAGAATACTCAAATACGATCTTGTGACCCTTGTCACAGAGTTGACTTATACTCAACAAGTTATGGTGAAGACCTCTAACGAGTAGAACATCTTTATTGCAATGGTTGAGATCCTTACCAATTCTCCCAATTCCTATTATCTTACCTCTATCCTATCCGCCAAATATTACCGTACCGCCATTTTTTTCTGCAAGGTCTACAAAAGGTTGTTTATTTCCTGTCATGTGCCTGGAGCATCTGTTGTCCAGGTACCATTTATTCTCTATCGCCTTCATGCAAACCTGCATCAATAAACAAACATGCTCATTTTAATTTGGGTACCCAAGTAAGTTTGGGTCCCTTGATGTTAGCATTTCCAAGACTGTACTTACTGAAGAACATGTCATCATCATATTTCATTAACTGACATATATACATGTCATGCACTACTCTCCCACAGTAAAAACAAGTGGGTCTCTTCCTACCACAATTTTTCCTGTTATTTACATATGTAGAGGTATAGGAGAAACGAGAATTAACAGTTGATGGATTGTTATGTGTGTGTGAACATTCTCCATGATGTTGTGAATTCTTAACGGCATATTGAAAATCATTTTTGTTGCCATGCACAGAATTTGAACTCTTCACAACTTATTTTTCCTTACCTTTCGACATCTTTTCATTAGCAATCTTCATTTCATTCAAATCTGTGATGAGTTTTTTATTTTTCTTCTTCAATTCTTCCTTGACTTTCTCACATTCAACCATTTTAATATTCAGTTCTTCCCGCTCTTTCTTCAACCTATCATGCTTTTCTTGGATTTCATCTTTGATTTTAAAAGTATTTTTCTTTTCCACTTCTAAGCATGCAATTTCATCTTCAAACAAAAGCAACTTTGATTCCAAAGTGTCATTGGCATTTTTGAAATTTTTAACTTGCATTTCAAACAAACTGCATTTCTCACATGAATTAGATGAATGTATTATTTCATGAATCTTCTTCTTCAAGGTTCTATTCTCATTTTTCATTCTTTTGTATTTTCATCCAATTCCTCATATGCAAGTTCCCATTGTTCATTTGTGATAGACTCTGAGTCAGAGATTACCTGTTCATGGTCACTCTTGGCCATAAGACACATGTTCTTTACTAGCTCTTCAATGTCTTCTTCTTCATCGGACGTAGGCTCATCCTCGTCCTCACTGCTCCACGTTGCTTTCATTGCCTTGGGCTTCTTGCCCTTGATCATTTTTCCTTTCTTTTTCTGTAACTCGGGACATTCACCTCTCATGTTCCCCATCTTCTTACACTCATAGCACATTACTTCAGCCGCTTTAGGTGGTTCATTTCTTTGCTTCCGCTGCTTCTTTCCTTTCTTGAATTTTTCGCCAAATCTTCTCCTTTGGCGCAGAAATTGTCTAACTCTTCTTGTCAACATGGCAACTTCTTTATCATCTGTGGTTCCCATCGAATCCTCTTGACTTGAGACAATTTCGGGTATGCTTTCAAAGCAATTGGCTTTTTCTTCTTTGTGTCCTCTTCCGTCCTCTTTATATTAATCTCATAGGCCATCAAAGACCCTATGAGCGCATGCACGGTGAGTGTAGACAAATCCTTCGAATCCTCCATCACGGTTGCCTTGGTGTTCCAGCTTGGTGATAGGGACCTCAGCACTTTACTTACCAAATCCGTATCTTTAAACTCCCTTCCGAGTGATTTCAACCCATTTGTGATCTCCATGAGACGTGCGAACATCTCGGAGATATTCTCTTCCTCTTTCATATGGAATAGCTTGTAATCTCGGATCAACATGTTCGCTTTAGTTTCCTTGACATCTGTGGTGCCTTCAGAAATTAGCTTGAGCTTGTCCCACATTTCTTTCGCGTTGCTGCACATAGAAACACGAGCATATTCATTCGGGTGAATAGCACACTGAATAATATTTAATGCATTAAAATTCACAATGACCTTCTTGATACTGTCATCATCCCACATATCCTCATCCGGGTGTAAAATGTACCGACCATTGCTAATGACAGTCCATATTTCATGACTTTGAGCAAGTAGAAAGACAGTCATCCTATTCTTCCAATAGGGGTAGTTACTACCATCAAAGAAAGGTGGCCTGTGAATCGAATGCCCTTCGGGCATTAACCCCTTGTTAAGATTGTTAGCCATTCCTAACAGATCTCTCTAAACAAAAGGTTTCTAGATGAAAACAGAGCCGAGGCTCTGATACCAATTGTTGGCCCGGTTAAAAAGGCAATCGAGAGGGGGGTGAATTGATTGCCCACCCTTTTTCAAATAAAATTATACTTAATTAAATCGAATCACGCAGATGGTAGATAAACACTAGCCCTCTCTTAATATAATGCAAAGACAACGATATTAAGTGATGAAGCTCACAAATTCAAGGTTGATTAAAATATGTAAATGATAAGCAATCAAGCACTCATAGCTTCACAACGCTAGATGATGATCACTCGGATAACAATAAATGAGAGGATAGTTGATAAATCACTCGGCTCACCGAATCGGACTCGTAATATGAACGGATGGAAAGAACCAGTAATCACACAACTAGCAAACCACGGGACATCAAACTTTTAGGTGGTTCGGACGCACCTAAGTGCCATCCTATGTCCACCCCTCTCAACTCGAGAGGATTCCACTAAACATGCTGCACGATGGTAGCAACCACCACACACACGGGCACGACGGCCTACACACGTGGGTTCTCGCACGACGACGAGAAACCGCACACACACGGAGCAAGCTCCGAAAATGTTTAAGAAGAAAAGGATATAAAGATACAATGCCCAGTTCAAGATTAACAATCTATGCTCCAAGGTAACTAAGAAAATGGATAGACAAGATCTTCCCCTTTGATATTCATGTAGCTAGGAGATCAAATGGAAGGGTGCTCTAGAATGGAAGCATAAGACAGAAAGAAATCAGCCCCCTTGATGAAGTCCGCCCAAGGAAGGAGATGGTGGAGAGCAGCAGCGTCTCCCTTCCAGCTTCGAGCTCGGGGACGAAGGATGCAAGCTTGGCGGTGGGTTCTTCCTTCCACAGCAGAAGCACCAGTCCTCTCCTCCTTCTTTCTGCAAGGATAAAACAAGCTTAGCCCACTAGAATGAATGATTCACGATCGGACAAGGCGGCCATATATGTCAAGGAGTAAACAAGCCATTTAGACCAATATACCCCAGCAAATACCTCTCCATATGACATACAAATATTCATGTAAACCCTAAGGGCAATGTGGTAAAGAACCATGGCCATCGGACCTCAAAATAATTTTTTCGAATTCATATCTGAAAATCCCGATCGAAACGCTCGGAATAAGTGTCGACTCATAGAGTCGACTCTTGCTTCATGAGTGTTCTGCCAGAACACATAAATCAGAACTCAGTTGAAAAGTGTCGACTCTGAAGTTCGACACTTTTTCAGACTTGTTCTGTTCTGTGAAGAAAATAGCATACACGATGAAAAGTGTTGACTCTTGAGGTTGACACTTTTTCACGATGGTTCTGTTTACACAAAATTAGCTAGACTCACTTGTAAGTGTCGACTATTGAGGTCGACACTTTTACCCAAGGCTTCTGTTTGCCTCAAAAGACCACCTGCTCCTGTAAGTGTCGACTCATGTAGTCGACACTTTCTACCTGCGTTAGCAGAATCAACGCACATCAGAGAAGTGTAAACTAAGTGTCAACTTCTAGAGTCGACAATTTACCTGACATGCTTGAAAACTTAGTAATATCAATTGAAGCACTACAATTCATGAATCAAGGTTCAAGATCAATCAAATATGCACTGTTAAGTGAGATTGCCATATACAAAACTAGATTTCAACCAAAAATCATTCCCTTCATATTGAGTAGCAATAACACATGATTTCTTACCTTGAATCAAGATTTGAGAGGAAATTCCACAATGAACCTACACTTATTCAAATTGTCATTCATTTCAAACTTCAAGCATAGCAATTGAAATCCTCAAACACTCAATGCATTCAACAATGTCTGTGCATATGAGCTAATGGTCAATGCATATGAGTGGTTGGGTTGGTGCAATGGTTGAGCAGGTCAGTGCAAGATGTGTAAAACCCATTGTTAGGGTCGGTGCAAGGTAGAACAAAGTATTTGCAATGGACAACAAGGTCTGTGCAAAGAATCAATTCGAACTTGGTTTTAACCAATCAGCATTCAATCCAAGATTAAGACTGACAGAACTCACATACGCCAATCAGACAACCAACAAAACATTCATAGCAACAAATGTTCAAGCAAAACACACTATGAAACCAAATTCAGTTAAATGAAGCTCACTTCAATTTATGAATAAACTGAACTTGACTCAATCATTCACAAGCTATTCAAAGCTCACTTTCATCAATGCAAATCATTACACAATGTCTTCATCAAAACAGCCCGGGGCACAACACTGTGGATCAGCATATTCAAGCTGTGTGGCAGCAGAATCCTTACTATGTTGAGTAAGGGGTTGTGGACACCAAAAATTTCTCACCCCATGTTTACGTGCAGGGGAATAAAAGGAGGAGAAAAGAGAAGAGAAGATGAGAAGAGGAAAAGAAAAAAAGGAAGACCCTTTGGTGCCCCTCAACGCCTTCAACGGCACACCCTACTGAACCCCCAGCGGTACACCCCTGCAAGGCTCTTCAGCGGCACATCTTTGCAGGTTCCCAGCGGCACAACCTTGGCCCCTCCCAACGGCACACTTGCAAGTCTCTTCAGCAGCATGGTGTTCCAAGCCTCCAGAGGCACAGCGCTACGTCTTCTTCACCCGTTGCAGCGTTCCACCCTTTGGACCGGCACCAACCGACGGCAAACACACTGGTCATTGCGTGGGATCATTGGCGTGCAGCCCAGTCAACCTCGGAGACAGCTAACCTTGCTTGCGTGTCGACCCGTGATTCATGGGAAGGCTTGTCGATGGCAGACCGGTCAACCTCAGATGCCAGCGGCTTTGTCAACGCCGGTCCGAGGTATAAAAGGCTACGCCGAAGGCGATCCCAGAAGAGGCAGTCACTCACGGAGGTAGTCACTCACGGAGGGGAGGCAGAACAAAAAAGAGAGGAAGACGCAAGGAAAAAAAAGAAGAAGAGAAGAAGAAGAAGAAGAGGAGAGGCTCTTACCTTCCCGTGCTGCTCCGTCACCACCGTCTGAGTGCAGAGAGAAGAGAGAAGAAAGAAGAGAAGAGAGAAGAGAATGAGCTATGGGAGGGAAGGAGCTAGCGCTCCGTTCCCCTCCCCACTGTATCTTGTTTTATTTCTCTCCATTTCCTTTTTTTTTGGTTTACCACGATGTATTATCCCCTCTTGGGCTGCTCCCTTTTAAAGGAATAAAAAGCTCGCTAGATGTTCATATTTTGTGCATGTGCATCCCCATGTGTTTGCATTCCTTGTCGTTTTACCCTTTTCACGGTCTTTTACCGATTACTTCTGAGTACCACAGTTTCCCTTAGGGGTTTCATCTCGTTGGCCACCTCTCCCTTGTAGGATAGCTCGGTGGCTACCCCCCATTTCTTTGCATCAAAAGTTTCCTCTCCACCAGCACGCTCTGGGCTTCCCCAAAGCCGGTGCACACCTTCTGGCCTTCACCCAGTGCACCCTCAGCTTGGCTTGGACGGCACACCCCCTGGCTATGCCCTGTTGACACACCCCTGGCCAACCCCTGCCCGGTGCACCCCCAGCCCGTTATAGAAGAGTCTTCCGTTTGTTGATTCTCCCGGGCTTTCCAAAGTTTTATCAAAGGTGTTGTTGCCCCTGGCACCCACATCAAATTGTTGGGTCATGCCACTCCTTGTGGGTACGTCCCTTGTTATCCCCTTCCATCTAGGGTCAAGGGGAGATGCTGCCAAATTTTTGCCAGGAATGATAACATCAAGTCGAAAGACAAAAGGAACCAACAAATAAATAAATGAAACAACAAGGCACTCCCGCGAGCTGCACAAACAAGGAAAGGATTTAACTAACACTTCTCACATGCATTGCATGAATAAAAGAAGGGATTAATGAACAAAAGAAATTTTGCAAACGTATTCCACGAATAAAATTCAAGAATAGAAATAAAACCAAAACAAACTCCCCACATGCGTTTCATGAATAAAAGAAAAAACCCCCCCACCTGCATAGACCTTTCCCCTTGAGCCAGCCATAGCTGCACAGACTTCATGCATTCCTGCACCGGCCTCCCTTCAGCCTAACCTTCACCCGGTGCACCCCAATTGGCTCTTCACCCAGAACACTTATACCCCCTTCTGGCGGTACACTCCTCAAGCCTCCAACGGTACACCCCCAGTCCCAACGGCACACTACCCTGCACGGACCTTGTTCCCCAAACCTTGCACCGACTTACCTTTAGCCCCAGCCAGAAGCTGCACCGATACAGCCTAGCACTGCACGGACTTTCCCCTTTGCCCAATACGCATTGCACCGAGGCAAACCGGCACTGCACCGACACAGCCTAGCATGGCATTAGCCTCCCCCTTTCCCGTCCAGAACCTGCACCGACTTCATCTCTTGCATGAACAAACACTACACCGACTTCATCCCCCTAGCCAACCAGATTTGCCCCGACCTTCCCATTGCACAGGCCCTGGCCAGCATATGCACAGACTCTGGCCAGCTTGCACGGACCCCTTCCCCCTACATGAACATGCATTGCGCCGACCTCCTCACCCTTCACAGCCATTGCACTGGTCTGGCCCCTTGCATAAACACACCCTGCACGGACCTCTCCCCAGCTTGCATAGACTTTGTCTGAAACCTGCACGGACCTCGGCTGCAGCGGCACCGACCTTGCCCTCCCCTCCTTCGCAGTTCAGGGCTGCACCGACCTCAATCAGTAGGCTGCACCGACCTTGAGTCTGCCTAGGTGCGCATTGCACCGACCTCGTCTGCACCGACCGCCCCTCGCGCGCACGAAACCTTCACCGACCTCGGTCCAAACATTGCACAGACCTTGGCCCAGCCCATGCACAGACCTTGTCCAACATGCACAGACTTTTCCCCATGCATGCTTAAACTTTGGCTTCAAACCTGCACAAACCTTAACTCTTAGCATACACTAACCTTGTCTCTGCCTAACATTGCATTGACCTTCGCCTAGCCCAGCTGAAGCTTGCACCGACGCTGCCTGGCATTGCACTGACCTCGTCCCTCTGGCGACCAGACCTGCACCGAGTCATTCTGGATCTACACCGACCTTATCCCTGTGCATGCACTGACTTCACCCCACATTGCACCGAGGCAACCCCCCCTTGCACCGACCTTGTCCCTGGGCATGCACTGACTTCATCACACATTGCACCGATGCCATCCAGATCTGCACCGACCCCAGACCCCAGGCCAAAACCTGCACAGACCTTGTCCTTCACTTGACCCCTCACTTGCACTGACATTGCCCTAGCTAGGCCAAACGTTGCACGGACCTTTCCACACACGCCCCAGATGCAACTAAATGATAATAACAATAAAGTAATAATAACAATAGCAAACTAAAGAAAGGGGAGAAATAATAACAAACAATGATGATAATAATAATAATAAACAATAATAAATACAAAAATGAATAAATAAATAAGAATAATAAATAAATAATAATAATAATAATAAGCTCAAAAAATAATAAATAGACAAATAATGATAGAATAAATAAATGACAATAATAACAAACTCAACAAGAATGATAAATAAATGAATGATAACAAAATAAAGAAATAATAATAACAAACTCAGCAAAAAGTGATAAGCAAATAAATGATAATAAAATGAATAAATAGTAATAACAAACCAAATAATAACAATAATAAATAAACAAACAGTAATAACAAACTCACTCAAAAATATATATAAACTAACAAATAATAATGGTAAAAAATTAAATAATAATAAAATGATGAGATCCGCTCCGCAGCCTCGTTCTCCTCAAGACCCGGTGTAAAGGGAACCTTAACGCCGCCTCTCCAATTCGGGTTCGGACCTTGGGAGCCATTCCAATATGGCCGTAATCCGACATTACCCTGGGCCGATAGTTTGTCAAACCGGACTCGTTCCCATTGGGATTCATTTTCGCTTTTTCATTGAGATTGTCGTAGACTCGGCATACATTTGTATGAGTTTATTTTCGCTTACGTCGTGCCTTCGATACGGACCTTTGTTCGAACATAAAATGGTCCATGAATGACAAACAAAATTTGAATGGAACGAGAAGGCTCTCGTCATCCCCGGACCCTTTGCATGGGAATATTGATAAGACCTTCCTGGGTCATGCTTAGACCACGGGTTCACCCTAATCATGGTCATTGCCTGACCCATATCCTAGGCCTACTGCCCGCTATCTTTGAATACGTCTTTGTTTTGGGATCTAGTCCCGGAACACCTTCACGCTGCCCCTCGGCACCGGAAATATTAATGATGCCCGCGCAAGCCTCGTTCAGACCGCGGGAGGCGCCCCCGGTATGGTCCTGACCCGATCTCGCACTGGGCCAATAAATTCACTAGTTTCCTACTGCACTAACTGAGATTTAACCGAATGTCTTCAGTTCCTCGGAATAATAAACTTGCCGTACCCCGGCATACATATGTTCTAGGTCCTCCCGCGATGATTACGATATTCTCAAGCCGGACACCCGTCCGAATATTAAACGGTCTCCTGAATGATTGATACGTTTCGAACGTTCGCTTCCCAAGGCATAGGGCTTTCCAGTTGATTCAAGGGATATTCCCCCGTTGCCCCTTGGCACCAGAATATTAATGACGCTCATGCGAGCATGACTTCGACTGCGGGGGGCCCACCGCTGTATGGTCGCAGCTTGATCTTGCACCGGGCCAACAGACTTCTTGGTTTCTGATCGCTCTAACCGAGATTTAGCCGAACATTTTCCGTTCTTCTGAACAATAAATTTGTCGTATCCCGGCATACGTATGCTCCGATTTTCCCGTGACGATCGTGCTTTTCTCTAGCCGGACATTCGTCCGAACATTAAATGGTCAGCACATGACCGACATGATCGTGAATGTTTTCTTCTCGCCCTCGCGTGAGGATTTCAAGACATCCTAATAGGCATTTCTATGAAATTAATTCTCTGGCCATGAGGCCTTGATTCCTGGCGATTAATCAAGGGTGTTCCCTCATATGGGGGATGTAAATGACGCAGTGACCTTTGGTCCCGACACGAACCACACAATCGTCTGACCGAAGTCAGATCGAGCGCACCATGGGCTCTTCGGAGCCCGAATAAATTGTCACTTCGTGACTGGCACGCCCACGCACTTAATAGACGAATAAACCACATCCTAAATAAATGAACAAATGAATAAAACCATCGTGTCGAAAAGTGCGTCCACAAGTCTGGCATGCCCGGTGGGACTGAGCCACTCTTCATCTCTTCGCCGGGATTCAGGGCCTCATGGCCTCCTAATAAACGCTGTTTGCTGGTTCTGATGAATTGCAGGTACTCTCTTCCCCAGCCCTATGGGGAGAAAAGCCGGACTAGGCGAAATTATCTTTGTCACCTCGAGGATGCTACTCCGAGGTGCCTACAGCTTCCAAGAATCATGGAGGCCACTAAGAAGAATGGAGGGGAAATCAAACCCCCCTTTTCCTCAAGAAGAAAGAGAAGAAGAGAAGAAATGACGAAAAGAAGGAAAGTCGAAAAGAAGAAAAGAAGAAAAGTGAAAAAAAAGAGAGAAGCAAAAAAAAAGAAGAGAAAGAGTCGGCGGGAGAGGGTTGTACGGCCACGTCCGTTGAGACCCGCGCTGAATAAAGGTCACCATTGTGGGGTTGATGCGGTGGAGCGAACCACTCATCCCCTCACTGAGGGGGTGAGCGCTCTCCTGCACCTCCACCCAGGTCAATCATACAAAAAAAAAGAGAGAAAAAGGAAAGAAAGAAGAAAAGAAGAAAAAGCCGGCCAGCATCGCCGACCAAAAGAGTAAGAAGAAGCCCGGCATCCCGCCTGACTCAAGGGGGCTCCAAGTCCGCGGTGCAATGACCCCGCCCGTTCCTCCTTCCTGCTGCCTCCATCCAGCACAAACCCCCCCCCCCCCCCGAGCGGTTATTAAAAGACCCAGCAAGCCACAATTGTAGCTTGGTGAATGGCTGCCCGCTGTGGGGAATGCTTTATAGCGATGAGGCCAAGCACGGCCATCACTCCCGAAGGGAGCATGCACATACCCCGCCATGGGGGATAAGAAGAGGAGATATACCCCGCCATGGGGGCATAAGAAGCAACATACCCCACTACAGAGGGGGATGGAAGCTATGAAGAATTCACCCCGGCTTAGGGGTATTCAAAATTTTACCCAGGTCCAGGGGCACTTGAAGAAGAACTACACTCCGGCTTAGGGGAATTTGAAGAAGAAACACACCCCGCCTGGGGGGGCATAGAATCCACAAAAGATACACTCCGCCACGAGTGCATATGAGATAAAGAATGCACCCCGGCTTAGGGGAATACGAAGAGAAATATACCCCACTCTGGGGCAGAAGAAGCAGAAGGATCTACCCCGTCCGGGGGCACAACAAGCAGCAGAGTTACACCCTCGTCTAGGGGTGCATGAAGAGAAGTATATCCTGCCTTAAGGGCTTGTAAAAGGAAAGAGAGCAGAATATACCCTGCCTGGGGGGCACAGAAGCAAAGAGACCCACACCCCGACCTAGGGGCATAAAGAGCAAAAGGAACATACCCCGCCATGGGGAATATGGAGAAAAGAATACACCCCACCCTGGGGCACGCGAAGAAAGAAACACACACGCCCTGCCTTGGGTGCACAAAAAAAAAACACACACACACCCCGGCCTGGTGGCATACAAAAAAAACACACTCCGCCTGGGGTGCACAAGAAGCAAATACACGTCGCCTGGGGGCACAGAAGCAAAGAAGCAGAATCCACCCCGTCATGGGGGCATAAGAAGTATGAAGTTACGCCCCGACTCGGGGGTATGTAAAGAAGAGACACATCCTGCCTTGGGTGCACAAAAAAAAAAACAAAACACACCCCGGCCTGGGGGCATACAAAAAAAAACACACTCCGCCTGGGGTGCACAAGAAGCAAATACACCTCGCCTGGGGGCGTAGAAGTAAAGAAGCAGAATCCACCACGGCCCAGGGGCATAAGAAGTATGAAGTTACACCCCGACTAGGGGGGTACGTAAAGAAGAGACACGTCCCGCCTCTGGTGCACAAGAAGCCAAGCTCACCCCGCAGGGGGGCATGTGAGACACAGCTACGCCCCGACTCAGGGAAACTCGAAGAGAAGGACACCCCACCTTTGGGGTGCAAAAAGCAACATACACCCCACCTTGGGGGGGCACAAGAAGCAAAACATACCCCGCCTGGGGGCATATGAAGCCAAGAAACACGCCCCCGTCTTGGGGGTATTTGAAGAAGAAGCATACCTCACCTCGAGGGCCTAATAGCTATAAAGAACACGCCCTGACTCAGGGGCATAGGAAGAGAAGTCCACCCCGGCGTGGGGGCATGTGAAGAAGGAACAAACCCCGCGAGTGGGGGCATAGAAACAATGGAAAACACACGCCGGCTTAGCGGCACTTGAAGAAGCTACATCCTGCTTGGGGGAGCATATGAAGTGAGGAATACACCCCGATATGGGAGCACATGAGTAAAGAAGAAGAGTTCATCCCGCCTCGGGAGCGTAAGAAGCAAGAATTACACCCCGCCTTGGGGGCATTTGAAGGAGCAACGTACCTCGCCTCAGGGGCATGGAACCCATGAAGAATTCACCCCAGCTTAGGGGTGTTCGAAGGAAGTCTACCCCGCTTTAGGGGCATTTGAAGAAGCAACATACCCCGCCTTGGGGAAGAATAAGAAGAAGAGTCCACCCCGACCTAGGGGCACAACAAGTAACAAAGTTACACCCTGATCTAGGGGCATATGAATAAAAATATACCCTGCCACGGGGGCGTGTAAAAGAGAAGAGAGCAAGGATACACCCAAGTCTGGGGATACAGAATTGAAGGAGAACTACACCCCGCTACGGGGACATGAGAAGTAAAGACTATACCCCGCCTGGGGGCACGCAAAGAGAGAAGCTCCCCCCAGCTTACGGGTATTTAAAAATCCACCCCGGCTTAGGGGCATTTGAGGAAGAAATGTACCCCGCCATGGGGACATACGAAGCAACATACGCCTTATCCCGGGGGCATCTGAAGCACCATAAACAACGTTCCCTGAGTCCTAGGGGCATGTGAAGAAAGGGATGTACCCATCACGGGGGACATACAAAAAAGACACATCCTGCCGTGGGTGTATAGGAAGCTAGAAATGCACCCTCTGTGCGGGCATACGAAACAAAGCCTCACCCCGATTTGGGGGCACATGAAGATGTGCACCCAGACTCGGGGGCACATAAAGTAAAAGTTACACCCGGGCTTAGGGGCATTAGACAAAGAAATGTACCCCCGCTACGGGGGGCATAAGAAGTAACAAAGAATTCACTCCAACCTGGGGGCATACAAAGTAAGATAATGCACCCCGGCTCAGGGGCTTTTGAAGAAGAAACATACTCCACTCTTGGAGCATAAGAAGCAGAAGACATGCCCCAGCTTATGGGTACATGAAGAGAAGTGTACCCCGCTCCGGGGCATAAGAAGCAGCAGAATGTACACTCCGCCCGGAGTACACGAGAAGCAAAACACACCCCGACTCCGGGGACATATGAGACAAAGAATACTCCCCGACTTAGGGGTATTTGAGGACATATACCCCGATATGGGGGCACATGAAGCGTGCATCTACCCCGCCATGGGGGCGTATAAAAAAAAACAAAGAGCACACCCCGATTAAGGGGTATCTAAAGAAGAAACACGCCCCGCCATGGGGGGGCATATGAAGAAAGGAATACACCCCCGCCTTGGGGATAAAACCGGCAAAGGGCATTCTGCCTTTCAAGCATAAGAAGCCAAGAACATACCCCACCTAGGGGCATAAGAAGAAACAAAAGCACATCCCGACTTAGGGGCATATGAAGAGAAGAATACACCCCCACTTGGGGGCATGAGAAGAGGCAAGAGACTGCACCCCCGCCATAGGGGCATAGAAGCCATGAAGAATACGCCCCGACTTAGGGGCATTTGAAGAAGTTACATCCCACCTCGGGAGCATAAGAAAGAGAAAAATCCACCCCCGGCTTAGGGGCATTTGAAGAAGAAGCACACCCCGCCTGGGGGCATAAAATCCATAAAAGAATACACCCCCCCCCCCTGGGGGGGCATCTGAAGCTGAATAGACAACATTCCCCGGCTCAGGGGGGGCGTGTGAAGAAAGGAACACACCCCGCCTGGGGGTGTAAGAAGCAAAGATGCCACCCCGCTTCGGGGCATTAGCAGCAAATAAGTCTCACCCCACCATGGGGGCATAAGAAGCAAAGACTATACCCAGGCTTAGGGGTATTTGAAGAAGAAACATACACCCCGCCTGGGGGCATAGAAGCCATAAAGAAGACACCCCGCCATGGGGGCATAAGAAGCAAAATCTATACCCCGGCTTCGGGGTATTTGAAGAAGAAACATACACCCCGTCATGGGGGCATAGAAGCCATAAAGAAGACACCCCGCCATGGGGGCATAAGAAGTAAAGACTATACCCCGGCTCAAGGGCTTTTGAAGAAGAAGCTATACCCCGTTCCAGGGGCATAAGAAGAGAAAAAAACCACCGCGGCTCAGGGGGGAATCTGAAGAAGAAACATACGCCCTGCCAAGGGGGGGCATAGAAGCCGTAAAGAAAATACCCCGCCTGGGGGGGAGCACAGAAGCAAAGAGGCATACCCTCTCGACCTAGGGGTCAGATGAAGAAAAAGCTCCACCCTGGTTTGGGGGCACATTAAGAGAAATACACCCCAATCCGGGGGCATTAATGAGAAAAGAAGAGCAGAAAAGAAAAGAGCAGTCATCAGGCAAACATGGCCTTTCCACTCGCCTCTCCCCACAAAAGAAGAAGACAAGAAAAGAAAGTGAGCATTCAGATAGACATGGTCTTTCACCCGTCACCTTCAGCCATCGGGGCTTCAATTCGATAGATATCCAGCCATCGGGGCTCTAATCAGATAGATATCCAGCCATCGGGGCTCTAATCAGACAGATATTCAGCCATCGGGGCTTTAATCCGACAGATGTTCAGCCATCGGGGCTTTGAGCCGACAGATATCCAGCCATCGGGGCTTTAATTCGATAGATATCCAGCCATCGGGGCTTTAATCCGACAGATGTTCAGCCATCGGGGCTTCAAGCCGACAGATATTCAGCCATCGGGGCTTCAAGCCGACAGATATTCAGCCATCGGGGCTTTAATCCGACATATGTTCAGCCATCGGGGCTTCAAGTCGACAGATGTTTTACCAACGGGGCATTAAATCGGAAGATACACCGCCAACGGGGCGTTAAACTGATAAAACCTTCCGCCGACGGGGCGTTAAACAGACTAAACCTTCCGCCAACGGGGCGTTAAACCGATAAAACCTTCTGCCAATGGGGCGTTAAACCGACTAAACCTTCCGCCAACGGGGCGTTAAACCGATAAAACCTTCCGCCGACGGGGCGTTAAACTGACTAAACCTTCCACCGACGAGGCGTTAAACCGACTAAAAACCTTCCGCCGACGGGACATTAAACCGACCGACATTCAGCCATCACAGCTCCAAGCCAACAGCTACTCCACCTTCGGCCTTTGGCCACCCAACAAAATAAAGAATAAACCCTTCACTTTGGTTCGGGTCCTTCCTCGGCTAGAGCAATAAAGAATAAACCCTTCACTTTGGTTCGAGTCCTTCCCTGGCTAGAGAATTAAAGAATAAACCCTTCACTTTGGTTCGGTTCCTTCCCTGGCCAGAGAATCAAAGAATAAACCCTTCACTCTGGTTTGGGTCCTTCCCCGGCCAGAGAATAAAGAATAAACCCTTCACTTTGGTTCGGGTCCTTCCCCAGCTAGAGAATTAAAGAATAAACCCTTCACTTTGGTTCGGGTCCTTCCCTGGCCGGAGAATCAAAGAATAAACCCTTCACTCTGGTTTGGGTCCTTCCCCAGCCAGAGAATAAAGAATAAACCCTTCACTTTGGTTCGGGTCCTTCCCCGGCTAGAGAATCAAAAGAGTCAACCTTTCACTTTGGTTCGGGTCTTCCCCCAGCCAGAGAATCAAAGAATCAACCTTTTACTTTGGTCCGGGTCTCCCCCGGCCAGAAAATCAAAAAGTCAATTTTTCACTTTGGCTCAGATCCTTTCCCGACCAGAGAATCAAAGTCAATTTTTCACTTTGACTCGGATCCTTTCCCGACCAGAGAACCAGAAATCAACTTTTCACTTTGGTTCGGATCCTTCCCCGGCCAGAGAATTGACAAAGAGACCTTTCACTTTGGCTCAGATCCTTCATCTCGCCAGAAAGCGAAACAGGAGACCCTCCTCTTCGGATCTCCTATCTCGCTACCCAACACCTTTTGGCTCAGCCATTTCGGTCAGGGCCCGCTATCAAGATTAATCCATTCGTCCCACCACGCTCTCCTATACTGTTCGGCTTTATAGCCGACTTCTAACATCTTTTGGCCTTGCCGCCTGCTTCCCAATTCTGGCTCTCGTAGCCTGCTTCCCCTTGGCCTTTGTCGCCTGCTTCCCAACTCTGGCTCTCGTAGCCTGCTTCCCCTTGGCCTTTGTCGCCTGCTTCCCAACTCTGGCTCTCGTAGCCTGCTTACCTTTGGCCTTTGTCGCCTACTTCCCAATTCTGGGCCTGTTAGCCTGCTTCACAGATTCGGCTCTTGTAGCCTACTTCCCCTTTGGCTCTTGTAGCCCGCTTCCCTAATACCTTTACTACCACTATGCTTATACGTAACGACGATATGTTCTCATGCAAAAAAAAAAGAAAAGAAGAAAGAGAAGAGAAGAAAAAGAAGGAGAATTGCTTGGCTACCCTGCTTGCATGTTTTCTTAATATAGAATAATACACCGCCTTGAAACTTTCTAGGACCTTGTTTCCTTGCTAAATAATAATGCCCCGATTCCGGATGCGCGCACGTCACGGCATACGCTCGAAGGGAACCCAATTATAGCTGGTGCACACGTCAAGGGGAAGAGTGATGGCTGAATTGCTAAGCCTAACTCACAAAATGAACCTGAGGCAACACTCCCACACTTCACATTTAATGGGTTCAATGGTCTTCAACCATAGGGATTACCCGACTTTCTTCTTAGCACTCTACGGAGACTTGAATTCCTACACTCGCATGAAAGACAATCGTGAGGAAAAAGCTGCCTACCCCCCCAAAAAAAAGAAGAAGAAAAAATGATGCAAAAAAAAGGAGAAGCGTGAACTTGAGTAGCCGGGGATCCCCACTGAAACAAATGAGGAGACTCGCGTGAAGAGGTGAAGCAGATTTCAATAAGGATGAAGCCTAGTAGCCGGG
Organism: Amorphophallus konjac; assembly: GCA_022559845.1. Lineage (NCBI taxonomy): Eukaryota > Viridiplantae > Streptophyta > Magnoliopsida > Alismatales > Araceae > Amorphophallus > Amorphophallus konjac. Next base: position 114,002 of record JAHNEJ010001022.1, on the reverse strand, counting down.
AATCCCCATTGAGACATATGAGGAGACTCGCGTCAAATGGTGAAATCCGCAATAGAACTATAATAAGGATGAATCCTAGTAGCCGGGAATCCCCATTGAGACACATGAGGAGACTCGCGCCGAACGGTGAAATTCGCTACCAAAAGAAACAGATGGGGACTATGTGAAGCTACTGAAATCGAGAGCATGAAACCCATGTATAGGCGCTAGAGTGATCCTCGAGTGTCACTAGGAAAACCTGCATATCCCTATGGTTAGGGCCCTTTGTTCACACTTTTGCACTGCCATGCCACAGAGAATTGCCTCGGGCGAAATGCGTGAATTTAAGCTGTGCATGCAAGACATGCGATATCCTCTTGACGGGTGCACCACCCCTCAGCTATGCCTTCTGGCCCGCACCGTGTCTGCGAATTATGGGCGATGTCCCTATCCCATCCCCTATAGAGGGAGCTACCTTATGTGTACTTATGTTACGCCTGCTGACAAATGCTTACATGCTTGAATAAAGAAATAAATAATAATAATTAAAAAATATAAGCTCAATTTTGGCTATAGCAGCCTGCCTTCCCAATTTTGGCTCGTGGAGCCCAATCTTGACCCCCATGGCCTACTTTCCGCCCTCGCGGCTCGTTAATTTCTCAACTTCGGCTCTTGCAGTCTGCTTCCCCAATTTTGGCTCGTGTAGCCTACTTTCCGACTTCGGCTCTTCGCGGCCCACTTCCCCGACTTCGGCTCTTGCAGCCCGCTTCTAAACTTTGACTCTTTGCAGCCCGCTTCTCGTCTTTGGCTCTCGTAGCCTGATTTCCTTAATCTCGACTCTTGCAGCCTTCTTCACAACCTCGGCTCTTGCAGCCCGCTGCCCTTCGGCTTTGTAGCCAGCTTCCCGATTGCGGCTTCCGTAATCCGCTTCCTTACCTTTGGGCTCTCATAGCCTACTCCCCAATTTTGGCTTTTGCGGCCAACTCCCCGATTGCGGCTCTTGTAGCCCGCTTCCCCGATTTCGGTCTTCCCGGCCTACTTCTGCAACACCGATTCTGGCCCTTGCGGTCCACTTTCTTGGGTTCGGATTTTGTAGCCAGTACTCCCGGTGCATTGAAAGAACATCGGATTCTCTTCACTCTAGATCGGACCTCCCGTCCGACTAGAGAACGAAACACCCTCTCACTTTGGTTCGGACCTTCCGTCCAACCAGAGAACAAAAGACCCTTCCAATCTAGATTGGACCTTCTGTCTGGCTAGAGAACAAAAAGACCCTTCCAATCTAGATCGGATCTTCCAGCCGGCTAGAGAACTAAAAAAGAATTCTCTCCACTCTGGTTCGGACCTTCCGTCCAGCCAAAGAAATAAAAGACCCGTCATACAGCTGGTACCCCCGGCACATCAATGAACAAAACACCCTTCCACCTTGGCCCGAGCCCGCTGTTCGAGTGAGGAATCAACCCTCTTTCCCTGTTTTGACACTAGCCCGTGTCAATGACTTGACCATCTCTCTGTTCCCCTTCGGCGATGAACATCACCTCTTTTGGTTTGGACCTACCGTCCAGATCATTAAAGGAATGAATTCTTCTCTCCGTCTCCTCGGGCGATGAGTACCTCTTATAAAGGAACAATCTCTCCTTCTGTCCCTTCGGATGATGAATAACCCATCCGATTCGGACCTTCCGTCCAGACCGTTGAATTAACAAATTCTCCTCCCCGTCCCTCCAGGTGACGAACACTCCTTTTGAATCAACAAACTCTTCCCTCCGTCCCTTTGGGCGATGAATATTCCTTTGGAATCAACAAACTCTTCCCTCCGTCCCTTCGAGCGACGAATATTCCTTTGGAATCAATGAACTCTTATCTCTGTCCCTTCGGGTGATGAATATCCCTTTGGCCTGGACCTTCCATCCGGGTCATTGATTAAACAAACTCTTCTCTCTGTCCCATCGGGCAGTGAATATCCCCTCTGATTTGGACCTCCCGTCCAAGTCATTGATTAAAAAAACCATTCTCTCCACCCTCGTGGCTCGCCTTCCAACATCCTTTGGCCCGCCTAGCCTGCTTTACAGACTTCGATTCTCGTGGGCCTGCTCTCCCCATCATGTTGATGAATCGCTCAGCTGGGCTACACCCGCAGGCCCCGCTCTCTCGTCCCTCTCTCGCGCTGTCCGCGGCTGGGGGGCATTTGTGGACACCAAAAATTTCTCACCCTATGTTTACGTGCAGGGGAATAAAAGGAGGAGAAAAGAGAAGAGAAGATGAGAAGAGGAAAAGAAGAAAAGGAAGCCCCTTTGGTGCCCCTCAACTCCTTCAACGGCACACCCTGCTGAACCCCCAATAGTACACCCCTGCAAGGCACTTCAGCGGCACATCTTTGCAGGTTCCCAACGGCACAACCTTGGCCCCTCCCAGCGGCACACTTGCAAGTCTCTTCAGCGGCACGGTGTTCCAAGCCTCCAGTGGCACAGCGCTACGTCTTCTTCACCCGTTGCAGCATTCCACCCTTTGGACCGGCACCAACCGACGGCAAACACGCTGGTCATTGCGTGGGATCATTGGCACGTAGCCCAGTCAACCTTGGAGATAGCTAACCTTGCCTGCGTGTCGACCCGTGATTCATGGGAAGGCCTGTCGATGGCAGACCGGTCAACCTCGGATGCCAGCGGCTTTGTCAACGCCGGTCCGAGGTATAAAAGGCTATGCCGAAGGCGATCCCAGAAGAGGCAGTCACTCACGGAGGCAGTCACTCACGGAGGGGAGAAGAACAAACAAGAGAGGAAGACGCAAGGAAAAAAAAGAAGAAGAGAAGAAGAAGAAGAAGAAGAGGAGAGGCTCTTGCCTTCCCGTGCTGCTCCGTCACCACCGTCTGAGTGCAGAGAGAAGAGAGAATAAAGAAGAGAAGTGAGAAGAGAATGAGCTATGGGAGGGGAGGAGCTAGCGCTCCGTTCCCCTCCCCACTGTATCTTGTTTTATTTCTCTCCATTTCCTTTTTTTTTGTTTACCACGATGTATTATCCCCTCTTGGGCTGCTCCCTTTTAAAGGAATAAAAAGCTCGCTAGGTGTTCATGTTTTGTGCATGTGCATCCCCATGTGTTTGCATTCCTTGTCGTTTTACCCTTTTCACGGTCTTTTACCGATTACTTCCGAGTACCACAGTTTCCCTCAGGTGTTTCATCTCGTTGGCCACCTCTCCCTTGTAGGATAGCTCGGTGGCTACCCCCCTTTTCTTTGCATCACAAGTCTCCTCTCCACCAGCACGCTCTGGGCTTCCCCAAAGCCGGTGCACACCTTCTGGCCTTCACCCGGTGCACCCTCAGCCTGGCTTGGACGGCACACCCCCTGGCTATGCCCTGCTGACACACCCCTACCCAGCCCCTGCCCGGTGCACCCCCAGCTCGTTATAGAAGAGTCTTCCGTTCGTTGATTCTCCCGGGCTTTCCGAAGTTTTATCAAAGGTGTTGTTGCCCCTGGCACCCACCTCAAATTGTTGGGTCAAGCCACTCCTTGTGGGTATGTCCCTTGTTATCCCTTTCCATCTAGGGTCAAGGGGAGATGCTACCAAATTTTTTCCAGGAATGATAATAACAAGTCGAAAGATAAAAGGAAGCAACAAACAAATAAAAGAAACAACAAGGCACTCCCGCGAGTTGCACAAACAATGAAAGGATTTAACTAACACTTCTCACATGCATTACATGAATAAAAGAAGGGATTAATGAACAAAAGAAATTCTGTAAACGTATTCCACGAATAAAAGAAAGCTAATGACCTGCACTTCAAGAATAGAAATAAAACCAAAACAAACTCCCCACATGCGTTTCATGAATAAAAGAAAAAAAACCACAACCTGCATAGACCTTTCCCCTTGAGCCAGCCACAGCTGCATAGACTTCATGCATTCCTGCACCGGCCTCCCTTCAGCCTAACCTTCACCTGGTGCACCCCAGTTGGCTCTTCACCCAGTACACTTACACCCCCTTCTGGCGGTACACTCCTCAAGCCTCCAACGCTACACCCCCAGTCCCAACGGCACACTACCCTGCACGGACCTTGTTCCCCAAACCTTGCACCGACTTGCCTTTAGCCCCAGCCAGAAGCTGCACCGATACAGCCTAGCACTGCACGGACTTTCCCTTTTGCCCAATACACATTGCACTGAGGCAAACCGGCACTGCACCGACACAGCCTAGCATGGCATTAGCCTCCCCCTTTCCCGTCCAGAACCTGCACCAACTTCATCTCTTGCATGAACAAACACTGCACCGACTTCATCCCCCTAGCCAACCAGATTTGCCCCGACCTTCCCATTGCACAGTCCCTGGCCAGCATATGCATAGACTCTGGCCAGCTTGCACGGACCCCTTCCCCCTACATGAACATGCATTGCGCCGACCTCCTCAGCCCTTCATAGCCATTGCACTGGTCTGGCCCCTTGCATAAACACACCCTGCACAAACCTCTCCCCAGCTTGCACAGACTTTGCCTGAACCCTGAATGGACCTCGGCTGCGGCTGCACCGACCTTGCCCTCCCCTCCTTCGTAGTTCAGGGCTGCACCGACCTCAATCCGCAGGCGGCATCTACCTTGAGTCTGCCTAGGTGCGCATTGCACCGACCTCGTCTACTCCGACCGCCCCTCGCGCACACAAAACCTGCACCGACCTCGGTCCAAACATTGGACACACCTTGGCCCAGCTCATGCACAGACCTTGGCCAACATGCACAGACTTTGCCCCATGCATGCTTAAACTTTGGCCTCAAACCTGCACAAACCTTAACTCTTAGCCTGCACTGACCTTGTCTCTGCCTAACATTGCATTGACCTTCTTCTTGCCCAGCTGAAGCTTGCACCGACGCTGCTGTTGGCACTCAAAATATAATCCTTCAGCGACCAAGCCGCAAAGACGAATGATACGGCCCACTGAAGCATAGAAGCCGATGAAGACTAGCTTACTGAAGGCTCTTCAAGCTCCCAGAGCCCAGAGCCACCTTGAAGGGAACACCGGGGACTTCACCTTAGGAGAGTCGGAATGAATCCACAACCAGCCGACAGCGCGACCAAGCCTGCCCAATGATCCGGCATCGACCTCGTCATGCCGCTACCCCACATCCGTCGCCCAACCAAGGACGACGGTCTACCCAATGGCTCTCCTGAGGGGGAAAAACGTCCTCGGCCGTCCATAACAAGGGGCCGAAGGTTCTGTCAGCAGAGGGCCCCGATCACCCGACATGGGTTCGGCTCCTCGTCATAATGGGCCCATTAGTGGCCAATTGATCGCCATTCAAGGCAGAATCATCCGGGATGCAACACCGTCCCGCAAAGAAGCCTCGAGCACGAGTCCGTCTCGACCAGAAGCACAAATCACAGTGTCGAAGGCCGTGCCAACAGGATACCCGTATGCTCGGGCCAGACACACGCGGAGGTCTGATCAAGGCCGTTCGTCATATCGAGAGCTTCCTCGACACCACGTCAAGGTTTTTCAAAGGCCAGGGCGAAAGGAACAGTCAACTGGAGTCTCCGGAATCATCCCCGGACCCACCGGCCGGCCCGCGCCGAGCAAACGAGTCAAAACGGCGCGTGAAGGGTCACCGGCGCCGCTTAAAACGGCGCCATCAGAAAACGGCGCGCCCATTGTCATCGGGGGACTGCTTCCCGGCGCCATCAAAAGCGGCGCGCCCTCTTCCCAGGGCGCCGGATCAACAAGGCTATATATATAGCCTGCCTTCGAAACAAAAGAGAAAAGAGGAGAAAAAAGAGAGAAGGGAAGAGAATCAAAGAAAAAGGGGAATCAGAGGGTTTTCTTCGTGGCGAGTGGAGAGCCCTTTCTCTGAGAGTTCGTTGGCCGCCGCCGCCGTCCCCTGTACTGCTCTGCTCAAACCTCCCGGTGTCGGAGAGGAAGATCGACTACTTCTTTGTCTTGTAGGTGGGTCACCGTCGTGTTCCCCGTCGATTTCCCCCTTCTGATTTTCTATTTTCGTTCCCCCTGCTGCAATGTAAGTGAGGAAGAGGGGGAGGGGCGATGATACGAGCCTTTCCTCCCCCCTTCTCTCACCATTACTTCTTCCCCGTCTGCTTCATCTGTGATGAGCCTCTGTTAATGTAAACGGTGGCCGAGCGACAACGCCGGCGCCGAATATATACGCTGTGTACATACCCGTGCTGTTCACGGGATGAATGAAATGCTATTGTGGTTGATGCTCTATCCTTTCTCCATGCCTTCTCTAATCTCTTCTCGAATGTGCATTCGATGATTTTCCGGCATATGTACTCCCATGTAATCGTTTTCCCCGACGATGGATGCTTCCTGGGCTATATGAATCATTCTCCCCCTCCCGGGGCTTTTCTTTCTTGATTTTTAGTATAATGGCCGGGCTCTGCACCGTATACGCCATGGATCCTGTGATCGGAGACGCACCTCTGTGCGCATCTCTGTCTATCTCTATCCGGGGAGCACGTCCTCACCGCCGATGTGCCTCTTCTCATAGGCCAAACCGGGGGGATTACCTCTGTCTTTCTTTCCTCTTCTGCGGCGAGCCCTCGCTGGTTTGTTTCCGAACGTGATATGTGTATATCTCCTCCCCGGACCCTCATGCTAATCTCATAGCATGCCGGCATCAACTCACTTAGCCCGCGGGTTTCACCGTCTTGCGCTACTCTTTCCGCCCCGCTCGGATCTTCACAGTAGTATGCTCTGTAGCATCACTCCAGTGCCCGGGGAGGGGAACATTCCCCCAATCTTCTACATCAGTCATTCGACCGGCAGAGGGTTCGTCCATCGATGACGAATATCCCCACGGGCTATTGAATGCACAGCAATGGGCCCACGCCCTACAGTTCAAATCCACGGTCCTTAATGGACTTCGTGGTGGCCGTGGGTTGTGTCTCCCTTGTAGGCTAGCCCTCGGGAGTTCCTTCCTCTATTGGTCGTCCCGATTCGAGTGTTGTGGTGACTCAGGTCGCGTGCCCCTCGTAGGCTAGCCCTCGGGGTTTTCGCTCCCATATTGAGTCGCCTCATTCACTCACTGTCGCCCACGGACTCGGTGCCCCTAGCAGGCTTGCCCTCGGGGTCTTCCTTTCCGTTCGGGTTTGCCGGTCGCCGTTGCGCCACCCGGCTCTCAGGGGTTGCTCCGCCACGTGAGCACTCCCCGCTTCTCCCCGACAATCCTCCGGGATGGGGAGATGCTGCCGGAATTCGGCTCGAACGAGTCTAAACTCGGAACGATCGCCGCGCTCGAGTCTGAACCTCGCGCGAGCCCGTGACTTGACTTTTTGGACGGCTTGGGACCGATCCACGAATAATCAACTCAATCAACTTTCAAAATCTCCCAAAACATTTTAATAAATCCATAAATAAACCAACAAAATCTTGGTGTCCGAGAAATTGGGCTAAATCGGCGCCGTTCATGCATGGCACACCTTAAACGGCGCGCCTTAAAACGGCGCGCCCTTCCCGGCGCGCCCCAATCAGGCCGCGCCGGTTTAACACATCTTTTCCATTTACCTACGGTTTCGGCGCCGTATTAAGCCATTTACCTACGTTTCAGGGCGCCGTTTCAAGCATTTTAACCCCTGTCTTCGCAAGCGTTGCACCGGTTTCACGCCGAATCATGTCGTTGTGTCGTTCCAGTCTCTTCCCCGCTCCCGGGATGATTTCTGGTGTCAACCATAGAATGAAGCAAACTCTTTGATCAGTGAACTGAATAAATTAGCTTGTTCGAGCTTGAATTGATATGTCTCGAGTTTTCACCGTTATGCCTTAGTCCAGGCATTCGTGTCGCGTCAATGCATGCTTGAGTGTGCGCATCCTCGGTATATCAAATGACATTGCCGGAAGGTCAGGCTACGCCTGATCGAGGTCTTGTTACGCGTGAAGGTGGCCTTCGGGCCTAAGTCCTCCGCCATGTACCGAGGCCCACCCAAATAAATCGTGTGTAGTCAATCATAGCATCTCGCATGATCACTCGCATGCTCTGTATCCCTTATTCCGGCCTCGACAGCCCATCATCTCGGCAATTAATCAAAGGTGTTCCCTCCTCGTGGGGGATGTAATTAACGCCATAGCCTTTATGGTATGGCGGACTGCTGGTCCCGACCGAACCTCACATTCGCCCGACACGGGTCAGAATGAGCGCATCATAAAATTGTCACTCATGTGACTGGCACGCCCGCGTCGTCAATTGATCATCCGACCACCAGTTGGTCAGTTGGTCGGTCGACCCGCGAGCGAGAGAAGAAAAAAAAGGTTCGCGAACAAGTCTGGCACGCCCGGTGGGACCAGTGTCACCTTTCATCTCTTTGCCGAGATACTTGGGCTTCGAGGCCCTCCCAGAGGCTACTGATGTTTGGCTTGTTTATTTCTTACAGGCGGACAATGACAACCAATGGGATAACTGGCGTCGACTTCGATCTTTCGATAGTCGCTGGACACGCGCAAGGGTACCTGGCGGTACCCATGGAATTCGGCAGCTTCCCTGCCGCTGTGGGCTTCCCCAACTTTTTAGGGTTAGCCTTTGTAGATATGCTGGAGGTCGAAGCCCCAGAACCTGTCAAGGAAGCTGTGGAGAAAATGGAGCCTCTGGGGGTTCCCTGCTGCAAAGACTTGTCTGAAAGTCCGGCCCCGGCCGCTAGCTGTCTGGTGCACCACGTCATACGTGGGACCCACCCCAATGTCATCAACAAACACCCTGGAGGACGCCAGCGTCGCCAGGCCCGCAAGAATGCTGCTGTAGTCACCGGAACTCTGTCTCAGTCCGGGAAATCTATGCTAGTCGGGGGTATGCGCGTCTTCCTCGACGGACGCACTGCACGGGTGACCCCAGACCGAGTCATCCCCAACATTCCTGTTTACAATGCCTATCAAGCTCTCGCTGGAAGGAGGGCAGAAATAGAAGAAACCGGTCATTATGGCCAGGGAAGCCCGGCACCCAGGCCGAGGAAGTTTAAACAGGTGTGGGTTCCCAAGCGGACCCGACCTGCCCACCAGCTAACACCCATCCGCCGTCGTTTTGTGAACGACGAGGCGGAAGTGAGAAGAGAAAGGGGCCTGCCCCCGAAGAAGGAAGAAGAGGTGGTCGCGGATCCTCCGCGCCACAGAAGTCTCCGGGCTGCGGCCCGTCAAGCCAACGTCCCTGCTGCGGGACGAAGATTCCAACAGCCGGCCGACAGAGCTCGGCTGGCCTATATCCCTCCTGCTGGAGGTCGACAATCACCCCCCGTCCTATATCAAGAACGGGGTCAAGAAGAGATGACCTGCTTGGTCAGAAATTATTTCCGAGGCTTAGGAAATCCCTCACTCGGACAGCAGCGACTGATGCAGACAGTCGCCACTGAGGAAGATTACTGCCCATCAGCGACAGAGGAAGGAAATATGGGAGATAGAATGATGGTGTCGTCAGTCGACGACAATGGATATAATGACGGCTTCGAGGTCGAAGCCGATGAAGCCTTCCCCGAGCGGGAAGAAAGAAGAAGAGTTTCTGTGTTCGAAAGGCTGACCTTTCCGCAGCAAGCCAGAAGGAGGGTCTATCAACAAAAGAGAAGGATGCAGGTTCTCACCTGCAACATGGCTGGTATATCCAGCCGATATGGGGAGCTTCCTGAAGACCCCCAAGAATTGGCTCAATTGGCCGCACGGCCGGGGCCAACTACCCGCAGAACAGAAGCAGCAAGAGAGCTTCTGATGATGGTTAAAGGGAAACAGCCCCAGGTCTATCCCCACTGGGATGACAAGGCCCCCGTCTTGACCGCTAATGTGGTGACGGCGGAAGAAGAAGACGACGTCCTCCTCGACATCCTGCCTGAGGGTACGTCCGGGGAGACAACAGAGGGTATCCCCACCACTATAGACCCATCAGTTCTGATGCTGCTACAAAAATATCAACGGGAGATAGACTCTCTGAAGAAGCAGCTGATGGAAAAAACTGAACATTCATCAGCTTCTAAACCACCCGAAGTCCAGGGTGAGTCATCTCGGGGAGCGGCTCGTCGTGACGACCCTCCACCGCTCTATACACTGTCCCAGCCGTCAGAGCCAAGCATGGCGACAGCACAACAGCGGCCGCCACAGCCTCAGCCGCTGCTACCTCCGGTGCTCCCTCAGGTGCACCCGACACCCCCGCTGCTGCGTCCTCCACAGGCGACCACCCTGGTCACCCCATACTTGCAGCCAGCGCACTTCTATCCAGAACCGGTTGACCCCACAGTCGTGAACCGGATGATGGTAGAGAGGATGATCGAGCTGAAGCTCGCAGAGAAAAGTGAAGGCGACTACGTCGCATTTGATGCCTATCGGGTGCCCTACCCGCAACACCATGCGGCTAAACGACTTCCCCCGGGGGTCAACAAGCCGCCTAAGTTTGACAAATTCAACGGGAAAGGGTCCCCTAAAGAGCATATTGCATATTATATGACCGTTATGGGTGATCTGGCCACCGACGAGTCATATTTGCTGAAGTTCTTCGGGTCCTCGCTGACAGGGCTCGCATTTGAATGGTACTCTAGCCTCTCGGCCGGGTCAATCAACGATTGGTCGGATATGCAGAGAAAGTTCAGAGAAAGATTTCATGTCACAGAGAGGGAGGTCACAGTGGCCGAACTCTACTCAACAAAACAAAGGGCAGATGAGACAGCCCTTGATTACATCAAGAGGTGGAGGAACCTCGGAATGAGATGCAAGCGGCCCCCGCATCAGGAGGACGCGGTACAAATATGCAAACAAAACCTCAGGAGGGAGGTCCTGGAGAAGATGATTGGAATGGAAATACGGTCGTTCGACCGGCTGAATAATGTAGTGGCCGAAGTGGAGGCTTTCCTAGCCAAGCCTGTCCCGGCGTCAGCTGCCAGCACAGCCCAGAAAGGCAAGGCTGCGGAACGGCGCCCCACACCTAAAGAAGCGAATGCGCTTGATATCAAGGCGTTCGAACAGCAGAAGGAGAAAGGCAAGAAGGCGGCTCCCCCGCCACCTGCGAAAGCTCTAGATGATAAAGAAGGTCCTTCGCTGAGGGACAAAATGAAGAAAGCCTATTCCTTTCCAAAAGACAAGACCCGAGTCCTGTTCGACTGGGTAACAGAATACAGCATGGTCACTTTGCCTGAGCCAAGGAGGCCGGAGGACCTGAAAAGAAAAGACAGTCCAAGATTCTGCCCTTACCACCAGATGTTGGGACATCCAATCGAAGACTGTTATGTTTTCAAAGACGTCATCGAAGGAATGGTAAAGAAGAATGAAATAGAGCTGGGAGAGTACAAAGTAGACCCTCCTCAGCCACATGAAGCCCCTCTCAGGAGAGCAGCAGTCAACATGATCTCCCTCTACCAGGCATTACCTGAGGAGATCTCTGAAGCAAGCACACGGAGCACCTACGAAATCCATTTCCTGGAGCCCGTGAAAGAACAACAGGGGTGGCAGCAGATCCCTGTGAAGCACAAGAAGAAGAGGGCACCCCGCCCGAAAGAGGGGGCACATATCCGTGGCATTACACCCCGGCCTGCTCCGCCAGTGGTAGCACCCGTATGGGTCACTCCACCTACAGCTGTCAGAATACATACACCTAACAGGAGGAGACAAACTCCGCTGCCAGTAATCAAGGAAACCAATCCTGGAGTCCTTCGACTGCAGCACCTGATTGAAGGGCTAGATGAATATGTGCAGCCCGAATTGAAACCTCTGCTGGTACGGGACCACGTCCCATGGCAAGAGCTGGAGCAACTCTCACTCAAACAGGTGGAGGAAGCCGAAACAGCACCCCCTGAAGAGGGCAGCCTGTTCTGGGGGCAGGCACCCGCAGAAACCAAAAAGAAGAGAAAGCAAAAGAAGAAGAAAAGAAAGGCCGCTGGGGCCAATAAAACACAGGTTGTCTCCTGCAATACCCTGTCAGCACTCTTCAACCTACCCGGAGAAGAGGAAGAAGAAGAAATTTGCTTCACACCCCATGCTGGGGGAGGCAAAGCCGAGGCCGCAACTGCTGCGCATGCCACTCGGTCGGGCCGAAAATGGGGGCGCCAGCCACCACCCAATCACAACATCATGTTCAGAGGGGAGCAACCCTACAAGACACCTCCGCCGGAGGTTAAGGGAGTCCAAATCCCTCCTCCGTCAGGCCTATACAACAAGAGTGGGGGCAAGGCAGTCCCTTCATTCCTTGAATTTATGAAAATGTCAAAGGGGAAACAGCCCTGTCAAGAGGCTAACCCTACACCCGGGGCCATTCACCCGCAGCCAGCGCAATCTACTGAGGATGCAAATGCAGATGGAGCTTGCCCTACAGCAGCTAATAAAGAAGACCCGATAGCCGGTGCCAGCCAAGAGGATGCCGAGTCCGAGGAAGATGAAGCAGGTCCGTCTGGACCCACAAATCAAAACCTCCCCAAGCCCAGATGGGCTGAAGAGATGAAGCTCTCCAATGTCCGGGCTGGGAGCCGAATAATGAAGTTGCTCAAAAAGCTCCCCGCTCGATTTACGATCTGGGAAATTCTCTCTTTGAGTGAAGAAACTCGACAGGCGATCATCACTGCTCTGCAGACGCCTGCTCATTTTGAAGCCTGCATAGCTGAGGCTATACCAGAAGCCAGTGTGACCTTCTCTCCAGAAGACATGCTACTACCTACTGCCAGCCACAACAGGCCGCTATATATGAAAGGGCACCTGAATGGAGAGGAGCTGAACAGATACTGGTCGATCCTGGTGCAGCAGTCAACATCCTGCCATACAGAATATACGAGAGGTACCACTTTAATGTGCATCTCGAGAAAGTCGGGGATATGCGTATCGCTGGCTTCAACCAAAAATGTGAAGTATCTATGGGAGTGGCAGAGTTCACGCTGACCCTGGCAGATTTCACTACAACGGTGCAGTTTCATGTCATTGACTCTCGCACCTCCTACAAAGCGCTGCTCGGCCGCCCATGGCTGCATGAGAATATGGTGGTGCCCTCCACGCTCCACCAATGCATCAAATACAGCCTCCAGGGAAGGAGGAGAGGATATTTGCTGATCTCCACCCATTCGAGGTGTTTGAATGTCACTTGGCAGACGCCAACCTATATACGGGGCCTCCCCGGAAGGTTTCTGAAGCTAAGGCCCCCGTAGGGGCCTCGAAGAATAGATCGGGTGACGGTTGGTATCCACCACCGCCACGCGGATATGTCAAGCCGAAGGTGGTCTCCCACATCACCGCTTCTGGAGATGTCGGCAGGGTGACACCCCCAGCATTATACCCCAAAGCTAAGGAAGTGCAGGTCAATCGACAGCACGCCCGCATCGGAGTCCCGGCCGGCCTCACCAAGCCAGTCTCCGGCCTCAACGACCCCACTGTCGAACCTTTCAAAGCTTGGGAGGTGACACAGGAAGATGGGCCCAGCAGCTTGTTCTATACAGCTGAGGAGCATCCCACTCGGGAAGACACAGACTGCAGCCTCCCTGAAGATCTAGCCAACCCGCGGGTTCCTGTTCAAGGCCTGGCATTTACAACTGATCGGATGGCCAAGATGTTTCAGAAGCAACACATTCCTACCGATCAGTCTCAAAAGTGCAAAGAAGCTTTCCAGAAGATGTGGCATCCTGCAAATCTGGATAAGGAAATGAGACGTGTCTCTCAACATCCAGGGTTGGGCTTCACCCTGAGGAATATTATTACAGTGGGCGGTACGAGGTGGATACTATCTCCGCCTCTATCCTACTGAAGATAGCCCTCTGGGGCAACCTTTGATGAGTATCCGGTGGAAGCCGAATATCTTGAACTGGCTCGGTCCGGAATCGAGAAGCGGAAACCTCGGCCCCTTGCCGATGCTGGGAGCAGGTTCATCCTGAAGAAGCGGCCCTTCAAGCCGAATTTGATACGGCTAGCAGCAGCGAAGCCAAAGACATTCAAGAAGCAGGAGTCTCTCCCTCCATAGGGGTCCTACTAATGACAATTTCAACACCCTTTCTGCCAATCAGGGAAGCCTTGGTCAACTCCAATCAAGGGGAACCGGCTACCCGGAAAGAAAAAGCCACTTCTACGGAAGACACAACTGTCCCAGAAGCCGAGACTTCCTTAGCTTTTGCTATAGAACCAGTATGCTGTCCGAGCCTGGCAGTAAACAGTCACCAGCCCGTCGTGGCTGCAATCTCATCTGCAAACACTAAAGCTGCTCTCTCATCCTTGGGAGCTGCGACGGTAATGGATTGGCTAATAGAACAATCCACTCAGCTGCTAGCACAAGAAACAAAGAAACCTCAAGAAGCTCTGGCGGTGTCTGACGAGGAAGTCGAAGTACTCGACCCTCAAGATGGCATTCCAGACTTCGTTGACCTCCAACCGGCACCTCCGTGATAGAAGACGGAGGCCAGGCCACAGTCGATGAACTGATAGAAGTCAACTTGGGAAATGAGGAGGACCCTAGGCCCACCTTCCTCAGCGCCCAACTGTCCCCAGAAGAACGGGAGCTGTACATCCAGCTGCTGCTAGAATACCGGGATTGCTTCGCCTGGACTTACAAAGAGATGCCAGGTCTAAGCCCCGCTGTCTCACAACATGAGCTAACAATCAGCCCTGAGGCCGAGCCAGTGAAGCAACCACCGCGGCGCATGAGGCCAGAGCTCATCACCCAAATTTGTGCTGAAGTCGACAAGCTCATTGACGTGGGATTTGTTGAAGAAAACCAGTACACTACATGGCTGGCAAATATCGTCCCCGTGAAAAAGAAGAATGGACAGATCCGGATATGTGTCGACTTCCGGGATCTAAATAAAGCCTGCCCCAAGGATGACTTTCCGGTGCCAATAACCGAGGTCATGATTGATGCTACAACCGGCCATGAGCCCTTTCATTCATGGATGGGTCGTCCGGCTACAATCAGATTTGGATTGCGGAGCATGACCGAGTCCATACTGCTTTCCGAACTCCTAAAGGCATTTATCATTACAAGAGAATGCCGTTCGGACTGAAGAATGCTGGCGCAACCTATCAGCGCGCAGTGACCAAAATCTTTGATGAGCTGCTCTACCACAAGGTCGAATGCTACATAGATGACCTGGTGGTCAAGACCAGAAGAAAAGAAGATCATCTGCAAGACCTCCGGATTATCTTTCAGAGGCTGAGGCAGCATGAGCTGAAGATGAACCCTATGAAATGTGCGTTCGGAGTGTCGAGCGGAAAATTCTTAGGCTTCATCGTCCGATATCGGGGAATCGAGATAGACCCTGCAAAGATCAAGGCAATTCAGGAGTTACCTCCGCCAAGGAACATCTCCGAGCTGAGATCACTACAGGGCCGCTTAGCTTATATCCGGCGGTTCATTTCCAATTTGTCAGGGCGATGTCAGCCTTTCACAAGTTATGATGAAAGATGTCCCTTTTATTGGGATGAAGATTGCCAGGCAGCCTTTGACAAGCTAAAAGACTACCTGAAAACTCCTCCAGTGCTGGGCGCACCGGTGAAGGACGACCATTGATACTGTATATAGTAGCTACACATAATTCTCTGGGGGCAATGCTGGCCCAGAATAATGAAGAAGGGAAAGAGCAAGCCCTCTATTACCTCAGTCGGAGACTGGTCAGAACTGAAGAGAAATATACTTATATTGAGAAGATCTGTCTGGCGCTAGTCTTCGCAGTTAAGAAGCTCCGACACTATATGTTGTCGCATGAAATCAGCTTGGTATCCAAAGAGGATCCCCTGAAGTACATCATGTCTCAACCGGCACTCAAAGGCCGCCTGGGCAAATGGGCGGTAATCCTTATGGAGTTTGATATCTCCTACGTGCCGCGCAAGGCTGTCAAGGGCCAAGCTATTGCAGACTTCTTCGCTGAGCACCCAGTGCCCGGGGATTGCCCGTTGGAGCCGGAGCTTCCTGAAGATGAAACCCTAGAAGCCGTTCAAGTACAACCCGCCTTATGGCAGCTATACTTTGATGGCGCTTCTAGAATTGACGCCTCTACCACTGGATCAGCCAGAGTCAGGGCAGGAGCAGGCATAGTCCTGAAATCCCCAGAAGGAGAAGTGGTGCATACATCCTGTTCCATAAACAAGCAATGCACAAATAATGAAGCGGAATATGAAGCCCTGATAATCGGGTTGCAAATTGCTCTGTCCATGGGAATTCAGATGCTGGAAGCATTCGGAGACTCCATGCTAGTTATAAAATAGCTGGAAGGAGAGTTCGATGTACGAAAGCAAGAGCTCCTCCCCTATCACCAGTTGGCAACTCGCCTGATGTCAAAATTTTACTTCATCAGCATCAAGCACATCAATCGAGGCCGGAATGCTCAGGCAGACGCCCTCGCTAAGCTGGCCAGTTCATTGGCGGTCCCGCCAGACACAAGCCTGAATATAACAGTGATCAACCGCCGACAGGTCCCCAGCGTAACAGAGGTCCTGGCCGACGAACAAGAGATGGAAATAGCAGTCATCGAAGGGGTTCAGCAGCCCGATTGGCGAGAGCATCTCCTACGCTGGTTTCGACACCAGCAACTTCCAAAAGAAAAGGAACAAAGAATGAAGCTCCTGAGGATCAAGGATTCTTACGAGATGAGAAGCGGGACCTTGTTCCGAATTATGGCAGATGCCCGAAGGAAAGTCCTACTCCGTTGCTTGTCTTCAGCAGAAGCAAGACAGGTGATGCAGGAGGTCCATGCCGGATCAGCTGGAGCACACCAGGCTGGCCCGAAGATGAAAATTGAGATAAAGAAGCTGGGTTACTATTGGCCCACTATATTTGACGATTGCTGCAGGTTTGCCAAAGCTTGTCAGAAGTGTCAAGAACATGCTAATGTGGCAAGGAGACCTCCAGTGCCATTGCATCCCACCCTACCAAGCTGGCCGTTTGCTCAGTGGGGCACGGACGTAGTAGGGCCGCTACCAGCATCTTCATCAGGGTGCAGATACATCTTAGCAGCTACAGACTACTTCTCCAGATGGGCGAGGCAGTAGCACTAAGAGATGTGACGGGAGAACTAGTTGCAAGATTCTTCCGGCAGAATGTAATATTTCGGTTCGGGATCCCCAGCCGAATCATCTCTGATAATGGCAGTCACTTTAGGAACCAGAAGGTTTATCGGCTGGCCGACAAATACAAAATCGACTGGAGGACATCGTCCCCCTACAACCCTCAAGCCAATGGACTCGCAGAAGCCTTTAACAAGACCTTATGCACGCTGCTGGCAAGGACTGTCAAGTCTAATAAAAAGGATTGGGAAGAAAGGATGTACGAAGCACTTTGGGCCTATCGTACTATCTACAAGACCCCAACCGGCTGTTCACCTTTCTCCCTCGTTTATGGGTCGGAAGCTGTAGTGCCCATTGAATTTGAAGTTCCTTCATTGCGAGTTGTCGTCCAGCACGGACTAGTTAGTGGTGAACAGACCAATGCAGAAAGAAGATTGGAGGAGCTCGCTGAGCTCGAAGGAAAATGCCTCCGGGCATAGCAAAACATCCAACTCTACCAGGATCGCATGGCCCGTGCTTTTGACAAGCTAGTCAAGGGTCGAGAATTCAAGAAAGGAGACCTGGTAATGGTCAAAAGAAAAGAAGTGATGGCCTCCAACCCACAGGGAAGCTGGTCGAAAATTGGGTCGGGCCGTATATCGTCCGCCGTGTATATGAAGGGGGTGCCTACGTCCTTGTAGACCACAAAGGAGTCATTCAGTTCTCTCCCCTCAACGGAAAACACATTAAGCTGTATCATGCAGCGCAGCCGACATGTCCCGAGTGATCGGTCGGAGCTAACTTTTTCTTAGTCAGTGGCACTCCGCCCTAATCAAGCTACCTACCCTTTGGGTTGTGGCGTTCCGCCCTAAACAAGCTACTCTTCTCCTTGGTTAGTGGCACTCCGCCCTAACCAAGCTACTCTTATCCTTGGTTAGTGGCACTCCGCTCTAACCGAGCTACCCTTTTCTTGGTTTAGTGGCACTCCGCCCTAACCGAGCTACCCTTTTTCTTTGTTTAATGGCATCTCGCCCTAACCGAGCTATCTTTTTCTTGGTTTAGTGGCATCTCGCCCTGATCAAGCTACCCTTTTCTTGGTTTAGTGGCACTCCTCCCTAACCGAACTACTTTTCCCCTTGGTTTAGCGGCACTCCGCCCTAACCAAGCTACCTTCCCTTGGTCTAGTGGCACTCCGCCCTAACCGAGCTAGCCTTACCTCGATTTAGTGGCACTCCGCCCTAACCGAGCTACCCTCCTCCTTGGTTTAGTGGCACTCCGCCATAACCGAGCTACTCTTCTCCTTGGTTTAGTGGCACTCCACCCTAATCGAGCTACCTTTTCCTTAGTTTAATGGCACTTCGCCCTAACCAAGCTACCCTTTCCTGGGTTTAGTGGCACTCCGCCCTAACCGAGCTACTCTTCTCCTTGGTTTAGGGGCACTCCGCCCTAATCGAGCTACCCTCCCCTTGGTTTAATGACACTTCGCCCTAACCAAGCTACCTTCCCTTGGTCTAGTGGCACTCTGCCCTAACCGAGCTACCCTTACCTCGGTTTAGTGGCACTCCACCCTAACCGAGCTACCCTCCTCCTTGGTTTAGTGGCACTCCGCCCTAATCGAGCTACCTTTCCTTGGTTTAATGGCACTTCTCCCTAACCAAGCTACCCTTTCCTTGGTTTAATGGCACTTCGCCCTAACCAAG
The DNA here is from genome assembly GCA_022559845.1 of Amorphophallus konjac. NCBI lineage: Eukaryota > Viridiplantae > Streptophyta > Magnoliopsida > Alismatales > Araceae > Amorphophallus > Amorphophallus konjac. The sequence goes on along the minus strand of JAHNEJ010001022.1, from coordinate 95,416 downwards.
CTACCCTTTCCTGGGTTTAGTGGCACTCCGCCCTAACCGAGCTACTCTTTGCCTTGGTTTAGGGGCACTCCGCCCTAACCGAGCTACCCTCTCCTTGGTTTAGTGGCACTTCGCCCTAACCAAGCTACCTTCCATGATTTGGTGGCACTCTGCCCTAAACAAGCTACCTTTTTCTCGATTTAGTGGCACTCCGCTCTAACCGAGCTACCCTCTCCTTGGTCCAGTGGCATTCCGCCCTGATCGAGCTACCTTTTCCTTGGTTTAGTGGCATTCCGCCCTAACCGAGCTACCTTCCTTTGGTCTAGTGGCATTCCGCCCTGATCAAGCTACCCTCTCCTTGGTCTAGTGGCATTCCGCCCTGATCGAGCTACCTTTTCCTTGGTTTAGTGACATTCCACCCTAACCGAGCTACCTTCCTTTGGTCTAGTGGCATTCCGCCCTGATCAAGCTACCCTCTCCTTGGTCTAGTGGCATTCCGCCCTGATAAAGCTTCCAAAAGAATACGCCACACCACCATTACGAGCCTTACGTTCGGATTGGCATGAAAGCACTTCCTTGCGTTAGCATTATCTTCCTGCTAACGAATAAACCCGAGTCGGCTGGAGATTTTGTGTTCTAGCTGGCATTCTCACATTGTTGCCACTACGGGCCATCTACTGCAGACCAGGAGTCGAACATCACACTTTGACCTGCCACCCTATACATATCAAAAAAAAAAGAAAGAAAGAAAAGAAAATGGGGTTAAAAATAGAGATACCCCGCCAGACTTGTTCCTATATTAGGGCAAGTGCAAAAATGGCTATAACCCAGCTGTGGCGAAAATCCGAAGGGGTGCTGTAGGCAAAATCGGGTACCCCGCCGCGTGAAAACCCGAAAGGGCGCGCGGGTAAAAGCAAGAGGGGGCTGGCTCCGGCGAAAACCCGAAAGGGCGCTTGAGTCAGTAAAGTGGTAATTTCCAAATTCCTCTCCTATTCTCCACCCAATGGAACTCCGAAAGGGACAATCATCAAAGGCCCGCCGGAAATCCTTTAACGAACCTGGGTCGACCATCGTCATCATTGGCGAGATCGGTCGATCTCTACCCTCAACTTGGACCTTACGTCCATGTTGGTAATCCCATCCTTGTTTCGGTAATAACCCATGTCGATGAATAAACCCACGTTCGACCCTCGTCATCATCGGCGAGATCGGTCGATCTCTACCCTCAACTCGGATCTTACATCCCTGTTGATAATCCCATCTTTATTTCGGCAGTAACCCACGTCAATGAATAAACCCACATTCGACCATCGACATCATCAACGAGACCGGTCGATCTTTACCCCTAACTCGGATCTTACATCCTTGTTAATAGACCATATCCCTTGCTTCGACATCTAACCGGTGTCGACGAAACGAAGCAGGATCCAATCCCTGTCATCATCGACAAGGCCAGACAACATTTTCGTGGTCCAGTTCTTCTGCATCCCGAATTCAAAAAGAAAAAAAAAGAAAAAAAAGAGCAAAGAAAATGGGGTTAAAAATAGAGATACCCCGCCAGACTTGCTCCTATGTCAGGAAAAGTGCAAAAATGGCTACAGCCCTGCTGTGGCGAAAACCCGAAAGGGCGTCGCAGGCAAAATCGGGTGCCCCGCCGCGTGAAAACCCGAAAGGGTGCGCGGGCAAAAGCAAGAGGGGGCTGGCCTCGGTGAAAACCTGAAAGGGCGCTTAGGTCAGTAATGTGAATAAAAAATGAATGATGAATAGTGATGAACCATCCTCCGTCCAGAAGGCCATTTGCAAGGCCGAGGCGGAACCTTCATCCGATATCCCACTTATACACCATTTCGACCCTTGTCACCATCGGCAAGATCGGTCGCTACCCCTATCCGGTTCTTGTCACCATCGGCAAGATCGTCTACCATTTCGACCCTTGTCATCATCGACAAGATCGGTCGCTACTCTTTCCGGTTGTCATCACCATCGACAAGACCGTCTACCATTTCGACCCTTGTCATCATCTGTAAGATCGGTCGCTACTCTTTCTGGTTCTTGTCACCATCGACAAGACCGTCTACCATTTCGACCCTTGTCATCATCAGCAAGATCGGTCGCTACTCTTTCTGATTTTTGTCACCATCGGCAAGACCGTCTACCCTTTTCGACACTTGTCACCATTGGCAAGATCAGTCGCTACCCCTGTCCGGTTCTTGTCACCATCGGCAAGACCGTCTATCATTTCGACCCTTGTCATCACCGGCAAGATCGATCGCTACTCTTTTCAGTTTTTGTCACCATCGGTAAGACCGTCTACCCTTTTCGACCCTTGTCACCATGGGCAAGATCGGTCGCTACCCCTATCCGGTTCTTGTCATCATCGGCAAGACCGTCTACCATTTCGACCATTGTCATCATCAGCAAGATCGGTGGCTACCCCTATCCGGTTCTTATCATCATCGGCAAGACCGTCTACCATTTCGACCCTTGTCACCATCGGCAAGATCGGTCGCTACCCTTTCGACCCTTGTCATCATCGGCAAGACCGGCCGCTACCCTTTTCGATCACTGTCATCATCGGCAAGATCGGTCGCTACCCTTTCGACCCTCGTCACCGTCGACGAGCCCGGTCAACCACCCCCTAACCTGGGCCTTCCGCCCTCGTTGATCAACAAAACGTCATTGCATCGACATTTGACCCATGTCGATGGTTATAATACACCTCTCATCACCAGCGGCAAGGTTCGCTAGGTGCATCTGCCTACGCCACCTATGTCCCACCTTGGCAAAGGCCCTGTTCCGGGAACGGCTACGTCGCGGTGGAGTGAACACCTCACCCCTTCCCTGAAGGCGTGAGCGCTCTCCTGCGCCATCGGCAAGTATCCCTAGGTTCGGGTGATCAGCCAGAAGAGAGAAAAGAAGGAAAGAAAAGAAGTCGTGATCGAGGCGACAAACAGAAATGTCTTCATTAATATGACTTGTCGGAATACATTTACGCCCAGAACATCCCCCGGGGGTACATAAGCTCCAAAAAAAAAAAAAGGGAAGCGGAGCCCGATCAAGGACGAGAAAAAAAAACAAAATGAAATCACGGCAAAGGACGCTGGAAAATATATGCCAACTCCAAGAGGCCCAGTGAGGAGTGTCGGGTAAATTTTTGCAGCCGGGCCTCAGTAACTGTCAGCTGCGATAACCTTTCGTCCAATGAGGCAAGTTGTCCTTCGGCCAGATCAGCTTCTTCTCTTGACTGGGTTTCGAGGCGCTCGCCTTCCTGCAGTTCGGCTTCGACCTCGGCAAGCTCAGCGCGCAACTCTGCCTCCCGTGCCGTGAGGAGCAGTCGGCGTTCTGAGATATTGCCGGCAGCGTTTCTCAGCTGTTCCATGGTCACCCTCAAAGAAGAAGCAGCAGTGCGGCAATCTTCCCTCTCTAGCTTCACAGCCGTCAGCTGATCAGAAACCTCTCGGCTCAGGAACTCCCGCCTGTTGGCGTGCTTTAATAGCATTACAACCCCCGGAGTCCAATCATCCATGGGGCAGCCGAATGCTAATAACGACCGGGAGAGGTGGTCTACCAAGCTCCTCAGCTGCACATAGGTCAGGTCCGGAGAGGCTGACATGGCCCGCTGGAGATTGTCCAAAGACTGCCATACCATGTCATCAGAGAATCGTAGGCCTAGTGGTGAAGTCTCAGGGAGCTGAAAATCCACCCTGCTATCTATGTCGGCCCAGATGTCATCGGCCACCCCGAGGGACGTCGATGGCAGGGTCTGTATGACGTCGACTCCTGGCCCAACAGTTGCGGTTACGGTTGCCAAGGGGCCCTCTATGACGGCAATTTCCTTTCCTGCCCTTTGTGGTGAAGTCATGACGGCCGTCTCAGCGGCTGAGGGTGCTTGCTCCTCCCGAGCAGTCTCACGGGTCATCAACAGAGGGGAGCAGTCTATAACCGATAAGGCTTCAGCTTCTTCCGCAATAATTTCTCCCGCCTCTACTTCCGGGAGAGCACTTGGCTTCAGCAATAGCTCTTCGCCGGTAACCAGGGCTTGAGTCCCCGCAACCTCGATCAGGTCGCCGACTTCGGCAGTCACATCGGGCTCCCCTGAGGCCGCTGCAGCAGCATAGGTCCGTGGAAGCCGCAGGGCGATGGGCCGCACAATAGGTGGAAGAGCCGATTGACTAATATCCACGCCAGGAAGGGGTATGCGGATCATTACAGCTGGTGATACCGCCTCAGCCTGCATTGCACATACGTACATCAGCCAGTTGGCTTGGAAATAAAAAGAAGTGCTGCAGGCGGGAATCAGAATACTTCCTACCTCAACCGGCACTATATTTAGGCCTCCAAAAGTGGCCTCTGAAGATTCTGGCCCTTCTCCTACAGTCGGGTATGATGGCCCGTGCTCGGCTCCCAATAGCCTAGGAGGGCTAAACGTCAACAGATCACTCTCATAAGCTGAAGAAGCCCCGGTGTCCTCAGCCTCGGTTTCGACCATCAGGAACCCCTCGTCGTCGCCGGAGCCGCCACCATAATCAACTTGTTCAGAGGAGGATGATTCTTCTACTTGTTCTCGGACCTCCGATACCTGAGCGGGAACCGTGCTGCTAGGAGGAAGCCCTCTTGGTGCGGACACCCGAGCTGTTGATCGGCACGACACACCGAGCCACCGGTACCGCACACGGAGCACGACACGAGCCACCTCGGCGTCCATCTGGCTCGGAGACAGCCTGGAGACTTCGCCTTGAGCCTCCCCATTTATTATATTTAGCTAGACTTTATGTGTGTGTAATTTGTATTTATTTCGTTGCATTCGGTTTGCCATTTTGAGTGTAATAGGGGCTTACGAGCATTTCGGACCCCGTGGGCCCCACGGGCCCCCCGGGCCCCACCACATTGGGCCACCTCAGCCTAGGGTCCCACGTGGGGCCAGTCAACATGCCACATGGGAGCATCTAGAACATTGACTTGTAATTGGACACATGGGGGACAATGGACTTGAAAAGTCCAAATGGGAGGCCACCTACCCCCACCCACCATTCAACCCTCCCTCCTTGGTCCAAGGGCCGCCCCCCCCTTTTATTTTTTATGTATTTTTTTGTGTGATGTTCACATCTCATCCCCACCCTCCATCCCCATCCCCTAGATCCAATGGTTGTGGATGGATGTGAGATGTAAGGTATTTAAACTTGTATTTTCCATTTTAGTGAATTAATGCATTCATTTGGAAGAAAAAACCTTGGAGCTCCAGCTTGGTGCGCCCCTCTCTCCCCCCTTGCAGCTGTGAAGGTTGCCTCTGGAGGTGTGACTCCTCCCCTATCAGTTCCGGTCATCGCCGCCGCCGCCACGAGCCGCCACCGCACCGCCATCGCCTTCATCGGAGTTCTACCCGCGCAGTACCACAGCAGCCTCCACGAAATTTAGCCATCCACCACGAGCTCAGATCGACCTAGGAATTTTACTAGAGGTCCCAGGGGTGTCAAGGATACCCCATAAAATTTGGTTTGTCATTCAGATCCCGTTTCACAATTTTTGATTTTCGTCCACCCTTCCACTTTGGTTCTGCCAAAATTCTGTCCAGGTTCTCATCCGCCCTGAATTTTAAGTCTTAGGTCCACTTTTTGATTTTTATTGGTTCGCCCAATTTTACTGGGAATTCTGTCCACTATCCCCTCCATCTCCAAATTTTCTTGCATTTTTTTGAGTCCATCTTATATTTTAAAAAAATCGAGCTCTTCCCCAGCTACAGTACTTTCTGCCAGTTCCCAGATCCGACCACCAGACACTCTAAAAACCCTATCAAATCACCCCCACCTCGGAATCCGGTTCCAAAAATTGTCCCAGCTTCGTGGTTTGAATATCTACAACTTTTAAGAAGAGATCGAAGTCTGAATCCCATTGTAAGTAGGCGGTCAACGGCCGTTTATAGGGAACTGATGTGCTGATCTAAGAGTTCTGGCACTGTGTAGCAGAGAATTGAAAATTAGTTAAGGTCCAGGTCCGCGCAGGTTCAGAGGAATCCACTGGCCCTAGGTTGGAGGATTTTGAGTCCTCTTTCCAACGGCGCTGGTTTCATCCCATTCCGGCGACGGGGCTGATCACAGCCGCCATTTTCGTCGGAGTGCGCACCTGAAAACAGCAAGCAGAAATCCGTGGGCAGCATTCCAAAAGCTTGGAGATCGGAGTTGTTCGGCCACCGATTGGTGTTTCCGGCCGACCGCCGTCCGTGGAGGCGCGCCACCAGGGGTCTCCATCATAGTGGGACCCACCTCTGTAGATCCGGAGGACAGCGCCATCCGTGGGCCCCACGGGCCCGCAGAACCCGCCGTTCGGAAAGCGCGAAAACGCGGAGTTCGGCGCGTCGAGTCGACATCAAGATGCTGCCTGTCAACCTGATTTGCGTGATCCCCGGGGCCCACATGTGACCTTTTACCTCCCTGCGTGGAGTGGGTCGAATCCTTTTGTACCGCTGTGAATTATGTTAACCGGGGGTCCGTAAGTCAGCCGGGGTGTCTTCGCCACGCCGGGTGCGTGGAGGTAAAGGTCTTAACTTTTTGGCGTTACATTGCTTAGCTAGTATACGGTCTTAGGCCGCTGCCGAGAGTGTAGGTTCCTAGCCCGTGTGTCCATGTCACCGCTGTGAGCGTGAGAGTGACCCGTCCCGTGACTCGATCCGAGTCCGGAAGTGAGTCTGACTACCTTGAACTCTGCCGGTTCCTTAACCGCGCACGATCCACGCTTTCCCTCGCTTGGGACGCCGAGTGAGCTTGTACTTCTGTTAGCGACGTTTTGCCACTAGGAGCTCGTAGTGTCGGGCTTAGTGTCTCCCTGGTGTGTATTGCTGGTCGCGTCTTCATCTAGAGTCCGAGGGTGGCACTGTATAGTGTCGTCTCCCGTGTCCGTCCCGCATCAGTTTGGTATCAGAGCGAGTCGAGTCTAGGGTAGTCATTGCAGAAGTCTTGCATGCATCATGGTCTAAGTCAAGTCTAGGATCATCATCATTCTCAAAACAAAAAAAAAGTGTGTTTTAAATTGCATTTGTACCCTTTATTCGGTATCTTAAAAGGTGTTGTCCGAACGTTAGTCTACGCCTACCGGGAGGTCACACACTTGCGGGAGTGATCTTCGGATCGATTAACTCCGCCCCGTACCGGATATTGATTTAGGTCTAAGTGCATCATTTAGTGTGTTTGCATTAGTCGGTGTCTTCTAGGTCGTGTGTCAGTTGCATGCCCACCCGTCGAGGTACCCAGTACTCGCCACCACCACCTATGGCGAAGTCCCGAGCCCGTAGTTCTGATGAGTCTTCTACGGCCGAGATGTTCCGGGCCATCATGGATCGTTTAGACACGCGTATGGATGGTCTTAGTACGCGTATGGATGGCATAGGGACGCGTCTAGAAGGGCGGATGAAGGTCCTCGAGGATTGGGCCGGGGTTTCGGAGCAGTCCATTCAAGGCCTTGTTGGGAGGATTGCCATCCTAGAGAGGGGCCCAGTAGCGGCGCAACCCGCGCCGACGAACGGCCAACAAGAGCCGGTGCAGCAACCCGCTGTGCCAAGGGCTCAGGTGGAGGATGTCGGGAGGCAACAAGCGCCTATAGTGGATGATTATGCCTCCGACAATGATCACGGGGGTAACGGTCGTCGTCATCAACGACGGAATCGTGATGACGAGGATGACGACCGCATTCTTAGGGGTGTGCGTGCGGACCCTCCCACTTTTAGCGGGTCCTTGGACCCTAGGGTGTATTTAGATTGGGAGTCCGGCATGGACCGGTACTTCGAGTGGTTTGAGATGACGGACCACCGAAGAGTCCGATACGCAAAGATGAAGTTGCAGGGGCAGGCCCAAACTTATTGGATCAATGTGGAGAGCCTGCTCAACCAACGACGTCAACCCCAGATCGGTACTTGGGATGATATGAAAACCAAGCTGAGGGAGAAGTACCTTCCCGCCTCATATCTCCAACGTCTCATAGACAAGTGGCAAAGCATCTCCCAAGGGAACCGATCCGTGACCGAGTACACCGCCGAGTTCGATGAGTATTATTTGCGCTGCGGGGTCACGGAAGAGAGCACCATGACGATATCCCGCTTTCGGAGAGGTTTGCGGCCCAATTATCAATATGAACTCTTTCGCCGTAATGCCACCACTTTGGAGCAGGCATATCAGATTGCTCTCGAATTGGAGCAGTTCGAGGCCGAGTTTGAGTCACCCCATCGGTTGGGCTCCTTTCCCCTTCGTAGTGTCGAGTCCCGTGGCTCATCTGGCACGTATCCGAGGGCCCCCATGACTCGACCTCAGGAGCCCGCTCGCTCCGAGCCCTTTGCTCCTAGGCCTCGTCCTCCACCCCCGAGGGACCTTCCTCGTCCCCAGCATCTTATGGCCCCACCCACAGTCCGTCCACCGGCACCCGCACCTCTGCACGTCCTTTGTTGCCTACGCCTCCTATCCGTCGGGAGGATAAAGGTAAAGGACCTATGATTGGGGAGCCTAGTGGATCACGGCAGCAGTGTTATCGCTGCAATGGGTTTGGCCATTTCGCCAACCAGTGTCCCACCCGTCCATCTCTTCACATTGGGGACACACAGGCCGAGGATACCACCCCTACGGGCCTCGAGTTAGTCAGCTATGAGGCAGATGAAGAGTTAGCTGACGAGTACTATGAGATGGGAGGTGAGGCCCAGGATGTCCAGCAGTCGGACGATACCCGCGTGGGGGTCGTCAGATGTATCCTCACCCAGCCACAGGTCAGTGATGACTGGCGTCGGACCACTATCCTTCAGGTATTCTGTAGGCTGGGAAAGCAAATTTGCAAGGTGGTCATCAATAGCGGGAGTTGTATCAATGCAATCTCCACGAACGCTGTCGCTCGTCTTGGTCTCACACCCGTAGACCACCCTTGCCTCTATCAGGTATCATGGGTGGATACCACTTCCATTTCGGTCAGGCTGCGGTGCTTGGTCCCGCTGCAGCTCCACTCCTACCATGACGAGATCTGGTGCGATGTTCTCCCCATGGAAGTGGGCAGTATCATTCTTGGTAGGCCGTGGTTATTCGAACGGGATGCCACACTCCATGGCCGGTCGAACACCTGTACCTTCGACCACGCTGGCCAGCGGGTCACCCTCCAACCCGTTCTGCCCAGGAGCCCATCAGTCAGGGGTCCTACTGGCCCTAGTACTCCAAAGCCTCCCGTACCCGGGCCCAGTACTCCATCCCCAGCTCGGACTATGACCGTTACCTCTGGCCCAGGAGAGCCCTCGACGAGGAGATTGATGATGATTAGCTCCCGGGAAATGGAGCAGGAGCTTAGTCAGGGCTGTCCAGTGTTTGCCATTACGGTCCGAGAGGTGGAGCGGGACTCCGAGGGTGAGCTCCCACCCGAGGTTGTTCCTATTCTGCAGGAGTATGCTGATGTATTCCCCGATGAGCTTCCCAAGGGACTCCCACCTATGCGGGATATTCAGCATGCCATCGACCTTGTTCCGGGCTCTTCTTTGCCCAACCTTCCTCATTATCGAATGAGCCCCACGGAGCATGCCGAGCTTAAACGGCAGGTCGATGAGCTTGTGCAGAGAGGATCTGTCGGGACAGCATGAGTCCATGTGCTGTACCCGCATTACTCGCCCCGAAGAAGGATGGCACGTGGAGAATGTGCATTGATAGTCGTGCCATCAACAAAATCACCGTGAAGTACAGGTTCCCTATTCCCCGCCTTGATGACATGCTGGACATGATGGCAGGTGCCACTATCTTTTCGAAGATCGATCTTAAGAGTGGCTATCATCAGGTGAGGATTAGGCCAGGTGATGAGTGGAAGACCGCATTTAAGACCAAGGACGGTCTATATGAGTGGTTGGTCATGCCTTTTGGGTTGACCAATGCCCCTAGCACTTTCATGCGGCTCATGGCTCAGGTCCTTCGACCTTTCATTGGAGTCTTTTTAGTGGTGTATTTTGATGATATCCTTATCTATAGCCGCACCACAGGGGACCACTTAGACCACCTTCGGCAGGTCTGTATACTTCTTCGGCGAGAGCAGTTGTTTGCGAACCCACAGAAGTGTGCTTTCATGACATCTCAGCTTACCTTCTTGGGTTTCATTGTGTCTAGTACTGGGGTCTCCGCCGATCCGGAGAAGGTCCGGGCCATTGTTGAGTGGCCGGAACCCCGTACGGTTCATGATGTCCGCAGCTTTCATGGCCTTGCGACGTTCTATCGTCGCTTCATCCGCGGATTTAGCTCCGTCACTGCCCCGATCACGGATTGCATCCGTAAGGGCACATTTGTTTGGACGAATGCCGCATCTGCTGCCTTCAGGGACATCAAGGAGCGTATGACCCAGACACCTATCCTTCGATTGCCTGATTTCTCGAAGGTGTTTGAGGTCTGTTGTGATGCATCGGGTGTTGGGATTGGAGGAGTTTTGAGTCAGGAGTCCCACCCGATCGCATATTTCAGCGAGAAGCTGAATGACGCGAAACTGCGATATTCCACGTATGATAAAGAATTCTACGCAGTTGTTCAGGCTCTTAGACATTGGAGGCACTATATTTTACATCAGGAGTTTGTCCTATACTCCGACCACGAGGCATTGAGGTACCTCCATTCGCAAAAGAAGCTTAATTCACGTCATAGTCGTTGGGTCGAGTATCTCCAGCAGTTCACCTTTGTGCTTAAACATAAGGCTGGAGTGGAGAACAAGGTGGCTGATGCCTTGAGTCGGCGAGCATGTTTGCTTACCACCATGAGTGCCGAGGTCATAGGGTTAGAGAAGATGAAGGAGGCATATGTTGATTGTCCTGACTTTGGTCAGATTTTTACCACCCTCCAGGCCGGACCCTCGAGAGACCTTGATGAGTATGTGCTTCAGGAGGGTTACCTCTTTCGAGGTAGCAGGCTATGTGTTCCCCGAACTTCGGTTCGAGATTTCTTAGTGTGGGAACTACATGCGGGAGGTCTAGCCGGCCACTTTTGTCGGAACAAGACTATTGAGGCAGTGGAGCATCGTTTTTATTGGCCGAGCTTGAAGCGCGATGTTGCTAACATCGTGGCTCAGTGCCGTACTTGTGCTACGGCCAAGATGAAGAAGCAAAGCTCGGGTCTTTATACGCCTCTCCCCGTGCCTGATGCCCCGTGGCAGGATGTTAGTATGGATTTTATTTTGGGATTGCCACGTACCTCTAGGAAGCATGACTCGGTCTATGTGGTGGTTGACCGTTTCTCGAAGATGGCCCTCTTTATCCCCTGCTCGAAGACTTCGGATGCTTCTAGGGTAGCCCGCCTATTCCTTACTCATGTGGTGTGCAAGTTCGGGTTGCCTCGCACTATAGTGTCTGACCGTGATGTTAGATTCACTTCCTATTTTTGGAAGACACTATGGCATATGATGGGTACGCACCTCAAGTTTTCCACTGCATATCATCCCCAGACAGACGGTCAGACCGAGGTGGTCAATAGGAGTCTGGGAGATCTTTTGAGGTGTCTAGTTAAGGACCGCATTGGGGATTGGGATCTCATTTTACCTATGGCTGAGTTTGCATACAATGATTCGGTGAATAGGTCTACTGGCATGAGTCCATTTGAAATTGTCACAGGTCGTAGACCTAGGAAACCCGTTGACCTTGTCCCCATGCCTATCCATGCTAGAGTGTCGGAGTCGGCCGAGTCGTTTGCTAGGCATGTTAGGAGTTTGCATGACTACATCCGTCGTCACATTGAGGCCAGCAATGCACGGTACAAGGAGTTAGCCGATGCCCACCGACACCACCGAGAGTTCCACGAGGGCGAATACGTCATGATCAGGGTAAGACGTGAACGGTTTCCCTCTGGAACCGTTAAGAAGTTGCAAGCTCGCGGAGCCGGTCCATTCAGAGTGTTGAAACGCGTTGGATCCAATGCGTACGTTGTGGACTTGCCCGAGGAATATGGTATAAGCTCTACCTTCAATGTATCGGATCTTGTTGCATATAGGGACCCAGCGGTGATCCCTAGTGAGCCTTTTGAGCCATCTCCTTCCCTTGAGAGTGATCCCATACCTGAGTGTCCACTTCCACCTCCAGCCCCTTTTTCACGGCAGCGTGAGCATATAGATCGTATACTGGACGAGCAAGTGACGGTTACCAGGAGTGGATCTTACCCGCGCTACCTAGTGCGATGGAGAGGACGGCCCGCTACTGAGGACACATGGATCACACATGGTAAGTTGCAGCAGATTGATTCGGACCTTTTGGAGTGATACAGGAGCGATGCAGACCCTTACTCGACAGGGTCGAGTTTCTCCCACCCTGGGAGAATTGGTGCGGACACCCGAGCTGTTGATCGGCACGACACACCGAGCCACCGGTACCGCACACGGAGCACGACACGAGCCACCTCTGCGTCCATCTGGCTCGGAGACAGCCTGGAGACTCCGCCTTGAGCCTCCCCATTTATTATATTTAGCTAGACTTTATGTGTGTGTAATTTGTATTTATTTCGTTGCATTCGGTTTGCCATTTTGAGTGTAATAGGGGCTTACGAGCATTTCGGACCCCGTGGGCCCCACGGCCCCCCCGGGCCCCACCACATTGGGCCACCTCAGCCTAGGGTCCCACGTGGGGCCAGTCAACATGCCACATGGGAGCATCTAGAACATTGACTTGTAATTGGACACATGGGGGACAATGGACTTGAAAAGGCTAAATGGGAGGCCACCTACCCCCACCAACCATTCAACCCTCCCTCCTTGGTCCAAGGGCCGCCCCCCCCCCCCCCTTTTATTTTTTATGTATTTTTTTGTGTGATGTTCACATCTCATCCCCACCCTCCATCCCCATCCCCTAGATCCAATGGTTGTGGATGGATGTGAGATGTAAGGTATTTAAACTTGTATTTTCCATTTTAGTGAATTAATGCATTCATTTGGAAGAAAAAATCTTGGAGCTCCAGCTTGGTGCGCCCCTCTCTCCCCCCTTGCAGCTGTGAAGGTTGCCTCTGGAGGTGTGACTCCTCCCCTATCAGTTCCGGTCATCGCCGCCGCCACCACGAGCCGCCACCGCACTGCCATCGCCTCCATCGGAGTTCTGCCCGTGCAGTACCACAGCAGCCTCCACGAAATTCAGCCATCAACCACGAGCTCAGATCGACCTAGGAATTTTACTGGAGGTCCCAGGGGTGTCAAGGATACCCCATAAAATTTGGTTTGTCATTCAGATCCCGTTTCACAATTTTTGATTTTCGTCCACCCTTCCACTTTGGTTCTGCCAAAATTCTGTCCAGGTTCCCATCCGCCCTGAATTTTAAGTCTTAGGTCCACTTTTTGATTTTTGTTGGTTCGCACAATTTTACTGGGCATTCTGTCCACTATCCCCTCCATCTCCAAATTTTCTTAAATTTTTGTGAGTCCATCTTATATTTTAAAAAAATCGAGTTCTTCCCCAGCTATAGTACTTTCTGCCAGTTCCCAGATCCGACAACCAGACACTCTAAAAACCCTATCAAATCACTCCCACCTCGGAATCCAATTTTAAAAACTGTCCCAGCTTCGTGGTTTGAATATCTACAACTTTAAAGAAGAGATCGAAGTCTGAATCCCATTTTAAGTAGGCGGTCAACGGCTGTTTACAGGGAACTGATGTGCTGATCTAAGAGTTCTGGCACTATGTAGCAGAGAATTGAAAATTAGTTAAGGTCCAGGTCCGCGCAGGTTCAGAGGCATTCACTGGCCCTAGGTTGGAGGATTTTGAGTCCTCTTTCCAACGGCGCTGGTTTCATCCCATTCCGGCGACGGGGCTGATCACAGCCGCCATTTTCGTCGGAGTGCGCACCTGAAAACAGCAAGCAGAAATCCGTGGGCAGCATTCCAAAAGCTTGGAGATCGGAGTTGTTCGGCCACCGATTGGTGTTTCCGGACGACCGCCGTCCGTGGAGGCGCGCCACCAGGGGTCTCCATCATAGTGGGACCCGCCTCTGCAGATCCGGAGGACAGCGCCATCTGTGGGCCCCACGGGTCCGCAGAACCCGCCGTTCGGAAAGCGCGAAAATGCCGAGTTCGACGCGTCGAGTCGACATCAAGATGCTGCCTGTCAACCTGATTTGCGTGATCCCCGGGGCCCACATGTGACCTTTTACCTCCCTACGTGGAGTGGGTCGAATCCTTTTGTACCGCTGTGAATTATGTTAACCGGGGGTCCGTAAGTCAGCCGGGGTGTCTTCGCCACGCCGGGTGCGTGGAGGTAAAGGTCTTAACTTCTTGGCGTTACATTGCTTAGCTAGTATACGGTCTTAGGCCGCTGCCGAGAGTGTAGGTTCCTAGCCCGTGTGTCCATGTCACCGCTGTGAGCGTGAGAGTGACCCGTCCCGTGACTCGATCCGTGTCCGAAAGTGAGTCTGACTACCTTGAACTCTGCCGGTTCCTTAACCGCGCACGATCCACGCTTTCCCTCGCTTGGGACGCCGAGTGAGCTTGTACTTCTGTTAGCGACGTTTTGCCACTAGGAGCTCGTAGTGTCGGGCTTAGTGTCTCCCTGGTGTGTATTGCTGGTCGCGTCTTCATCTAGAGTCCGAGGGTGGCACTGTATAGTGTCGTCTCCCGTGTCCGTCCCGCATCACATCTATCCAGAATCTCCTCAGCGGTCTCCGCCTCGGGAGCATCCGTTGGCGGAATATCCAGGGGCTGGTCCCTTGGAAGCCCTTGCTCTCCGATAGCAACCCCTGCCGTGGCACCGACCTCAGGGAGCAACGTGGGTCGAACATCGACTGGAATTGAAAGACAATAAATAGTCAAGACCCGACTGAAACCATAATATGCCACCAAGCTCTATCGGCATGCTGCAAATTACCTTCTATTTCTTGATGGGGTGTCGGTGAAGGCAAGCCACCCTCAGCGGAGGCCGAGGGGGCTTCCTCCTCTCTCTCCCCAGCAGCACCTCCGGTTGCCGCCTCCAACCCAACAATGGCGGAGGTAGTGCCAACAGCCACTAAAAGGAAGGATGATCAGCCAGGGTGGCGGAAATAAACAAACAAGCCAGGCAAGAATAAGAAGTCACCTTCGCCCTCAGGCCCTTGCGTCCAGGCGGCCTCAAATTCGGAGAATGACGGAACCCGAGGAAGGGGAACTGTGGACTCCTCTTCAGCAGCCTTCCTCCGACGTGCCCGAGTAGCGCGGGACTCTGCCCTCTTTGCTTTCTTGGCCCTACTGATGGCCTCCCTAACCTGGGACCTGGTTCGCTTTCGCGAATCCCCAGGGGGTAATGGTGTTGTAGTCGGGGGTGGCTCTGGAATATTAAAATATGAAGGCTTCTGCGCCTTAGATATCAACTCCCTACAGTGTCAGGTCACCTCCATAGAAAGGTGAGCTGCAAAAGCACATAAGTGAGAAGATGCACACTGACTATAGAAGAAGCAGCTTTAGGGCTGAAGAAGAAAACAAGCATTACCCGGTAGCCCCGTATATCGAGGACTAAGTGGCCAGTAAAGCAATATTGGCGCCTTGTCCCGGGAAGCCACCTCGCGGATAAGCCAGCACACATCACCAATTGTTTCACTTTTCTACGCCAGTTGAGCCAAGTCTTCATGGGCACAGGATGACAAGTGATGATATAAGCTCAAGTGGTCGAATCCCCAGCCATCGACATACTTGAAAGATATCATAAGCTGATGGTCCCGGATGGCTTCTAACGGACTCGAAATTGAAAGTCCATGAGAATGAAGCATGGCGAATATCCAGGGGGTGTTGGAATATAAGTCAGCCCGCCTGTCTTCCCTCCTGATGAAGGTCCGGTAGGGATGAAAACGGTCGATTTCTGGGCGCCAGCCCGCCACAGTAGGAAGGGGTTCTTCCACCGGAAGGGGGATTGTCTGAAGAGCAATCCGGTCACTGCTGACCCGGCACAACCCCCAGAGGGTCTTCACGTAGTCATCCTTCTTGATCTCTGGCATCCTCGGGTCGGCCTTGGGTGACCTACCCTTCACAACTTTCCTGGCCTCTATATATGCCATCACCTCGGTGTTAGACCAGGACTTCAGCTTCTTCAAATAGGAGGGGTCAATATCCAGAATGGGTTCCCGCTGGGAGTCTAAAAAGCGGCGTTCGGCAACATGCCAGCAGTCCTTCCGGAAGTTCCGATAGAAACCCGTTCGCGCATTCCACCACTTGATGAAGTCTGGAGTCACTCGGGGCAGACGGGCCGGGGTTGGCACCCTGAATGATACGTCCTCCCGACGATGGAAGTAGTCCCACCATGTGCGGGCTTCCGCCGCAGTCGTCTGACCGACCCGATGTCTGTTCGGAAGACTGAACCGGGCTGAAGAAGAAGGAATTTGCTGGTCATATCCAAAATTCCGTCCGAAACGAAAAGTATAATACGGCTCCAGCCACAGTAAGCCGCTCTTTCTAAATACAAGAACACTGAGGCGGATAGACAGTGCCCAATCGACCAGTTCTGGCTCCAAGATGGGCCGTGTGCTCTTGGACCCGGTGACCTGATGAATGAATTCCTCTGTCTCAAACAACCGGCACTGCCGCATCCTATTGACTAGAGGACTGGAGCTGGCAGCCAAGCTCCAAAAGTGAAAAACTCCTGGGGAATCTGCTGGAACGTAGTCAGCTTCCCCCGAATGGCAAAAAGCTGATCCGCCAGTGAAGACGGTTCAGCGCTAGCAAACTCGATCATCCGTGGCAAAGGACGATCTGACTGCATCGACCGGGGAGCTGCTTCTGGAAACAGGGTGCAGACCCAGGCGTTGAAGAAGTGAATGGGGCCAACTATCCGTGAATTCCTGGGGATGTGCGACTTGTGAAAGTCCCCCAACATTTTATATATGAGGCACAGAGCCACTGGGCACAGAGATAACTTTGTCCCCCAGGCCATCAAACAGGCAGGGTAAATCACTTCCGGCCTGATCACCGTCTCGTCTCCTTGAGGAAGGGTGAATGAACAAAGCCAATAAGTCATGTATGCAGCACAATGTGTAACTGCGTCAACTCCTGTGGGATTTGGGCCGACTTGCTGCCCTCTCCCTGAGACAGCGGGATATGTCACTTGGCGTCGAGCCCTCTTCTTCCGCGCCACCGCTGTCGGAACCACCGTGGGGAAGTCCTCATAGTGCTGCTCCCCACCAAAGAAATATTGAAGCCACGTGCCCATCCGCACGCATCTCTTTTCGCCAGGCTTTCGCGCTTCCGTGGATCAAGCGTCAGGCGCAACAGGGTGCGGTACACCTTCATCAGATAACGGTAGGCGAAGCCTGTGAAATATCTACCTTCACCATCCGTCTGGTCTTTCAGCCAGTCTGGAAAACAAACTTCTTCATACGGCTCCCCGTCTATGGGCAAGCCGCTCAGCTGGGAAAGACTCCAGAGATCTAGTGAAGTCTCACCCTCTGTAGTGTAAAAAGTGTTGTATTCTGGGCAGAAAACTTCAATCATCCCGCAGCACAGACCTAGGGAGATCGGGTACCTGTACCGGGAAGCATATACACTCTGGTATACACCAGCATGCACCAGGATGGGGGCGTACTGCCGTAACACAAAGTTTGTGAATTCAACTGCCCCCGGTCTGAAGGCGTGAGCATCGGTGGCTTTGAGTTCTCCAAACCACCCCACTAAAATCTGATGCTTAAACCGGACCGCCAAGCAGTCTAGAAGGAAAGGCTCATCTCGATATCCCCAGTGGAGCGGGGCGAGGAATAAACCGTATACGGGCTTCTCCCTGTCAATGCGTCCGGCAGTTTCATTCCAGCGAGCTGGTGTATACTGCAGTGCTCTCGTCAGCATCCCGGCCTCGGGGGATAACTCCTGCACTCCAAGCACGGCCCCCCATTTCCTGGGCTCACCCGGGATATACATAGGCATACCGTGAGTAACTGACTCAGTCAGACTGTCTCGCTCTGCCAGTAGAGCTCCTTCGGCTCGACGGACAAGGATTATATCGCGCTTCCCGCCAAGGTTGAAGCGCTCCAGGAATGCCATCAAGTGCTTATCTTTGGGATGGTCCAGCCTGACGCCGTCCCCTCGATCATACCTGAACTGGTTGCCGTCAAGAATCAATAGGTGGCCAGTGTCGACAGTGTCGGTCTCTGAGTCTGAGGACTCGGCCACCACAGCTACATGTCGAGGCCCCCGATCAAGGGAATGCACATTCCCCCAGGTCACAGCGACCCGGGATGCGGAAGAAGATGATCCAGATGCCATATTATCTACAAAACAACGCCCAGAGGCGAACAAGCAGAGTCAGAAATCAGTTGATCGAAGCAATATTTCTGACAAAATTTCGGCAGCATCTCCCCAGCTCGGGGGTTTGCCGAAAGAAAAACGGAAGCCGTCCACAGAGGGAGCGGCCCCTAAAAGTAGCCATAAGCATTAAGCTAAGGCCGAATGGGACACCCGAGGGATTTAGCTCCGAGGACAAGTCCTACGAGGAGCCTCCCGGGGCCCGAAGAGCGGGTTCAAAACCCAAAGCATAATAGCGACTCAACTCACCGGCTCGCTCAAAACCCAGAGCCCACTCGGCGCCGCGGGAGGAGGAGAAAGGGAGGAGAGAGAAAGAAGATTTGCAAATGAGAAGTTGTGAAGAAAAAATGAAGAAGAATTTGATTTATAGGGGGGCTCCACCCCCGTTAAAATGGCGTGCCCCGGGGTGCGCCGTTTTAAGCCATTTGCGCGCCGCTTTTAGCGGCGCCGTTTTAACTTCGAAAGCCCAGGGTGCGCCGGATTCGGCCGCGCCGTTTCAATCCTGAAGAAATGCCACGCCGTTTTAAACGGCGCCGTACAAGTCTCCTGCCTCGCCGGATTAGCATCCGAAGCCGGAATCAAGTGTCGTTCGAGCTTCTGTCAACCAAACGAAGCTCATCCGTAGGCCTTGCCGCATTCCTGCCTCACTTGCACCGCCTACGTCTGGGGGGCATTTGTTGGCACTCAAAATATAATCCTTCGGTGACCAAGCCGCAAAGACGAATGATACAGCCCACTGAAGCACAGAAGCCGATGAAGACTAGCTTACTGAAGGCTCTTCAAGCTCCCAGAGCCCCGAGCCACCTTGAAGGGAACACCGGGACTTCACCTTAGGAGAGTCAGAATGAACCCACAACCAACCGGCAGCGCGACCAAGCCTGCCCAATGATCCGGCATCGACCTCGTCATGCCGCTACCCCACATCCGTCGCCCGACCAAGGACGATGGTCTACCCAATGGCTCTCTTGAGGGGGAAAAACGTCCTCGGTCGTCCATAACAAGGGGCCGAAGGTTCTGTCAGCAGAGGGCCCCGATCACCCGACATGGGTTCGGCTCCTCGTCATAATGGGCCCATTAGTGGCCAATTGATCGCCATTCAAGGCAGAATCATCCGGGATGCAACACCGTCCCACAAAGAAGCCTCGAGCACGAGTCCATCTCGACCAGAAGCACAAATCGTAGTGTCGAAGGCCGTGCCAACAGTATACCCGTAGGCTCGGGCCAGACACACGCGGAGGTCTGATCAAGGGCGTTCGTCATATCGAGAGCTTCCTCGACACCACGTCAAGGTTTTGCAAAGGCCAGGGCGAAAGGAAAAGTCAACTGGAGTCTCCGGAATCATCCCCGGACCCACCGGCCGGCCCGCGCCGAGCAAACAAGTCAAAACGGCGCGTGAAGGGTCACCGGCGCCGCTTAAAACGGCGCCATCAGAAAATGGCGCGCCCATTGTCATCCGGGGACTGCTTCCCGGCGCCATCAAAAGTGGCGCGCCCTCTCCCCAGGGCGCCGGATCAACAAGGCTATATATATAGCCTGCCTTCGAAACAAAAAGGGAGCAAAAAGAAACCAAAAAGCCAGAAAAATAAGAGAGAAAAGGGAAGAGAATCAAAGAAAAAGGGGAATCAGAGGGTTTTCTTCGTGGCGAGTGGAGAGCCCTTTCTCGGAGAGTTCGTTGGCCGCCGCCGCCGTCCCCTGTACTGCTCTGCTAAAACGTCCCGGTGTCGGAGAGGAAGATCAACTACTTCTTTGTCTTGTAGGTGGGTCACCGTCGTGTTCCCCGTCGAATTTCCCCTTCTGATTTTCTGTTTTCGTTCCCCCTACTGCAATGTAAGTGAGGAAGAGGGGGAGGGGCGATGATACGAGCCTTTCCTCCCCCCTTCTCTCACCATTACTTCTTCCCCTCTGCTTCATCTGTGATGAGCCTCTGTTAATGTAAACGGTGGCCGAGCGACAACGCCGACGCCGGAATATATATGCCGTGTACATACCCGTGCTGTTCACGGGATGAATGGAATGCTATTGTGGTTGATGCTCTATCCTTTCTCCATGCCTTCTCTAATCTCTTCTCGAATGTGCATTCGATGATTTTCCGGCATATGTACTCCCATGTAATCGTTTCCCCGACGATGGATGCTTCCTGGGCTATATGAATCATTCTCCCCCTCCCGGGGCTTTTCTTTCTTGATTTCTAGTATAATGGCCGAGCTCTGCACCGTATGCGCCATGGATCCTGTGATCGGAGACGCACCTCTGTGCGCATCTCTGTCTATCTCTATCCGGGGAGCACGTCCTCACCGCCGATGTGCCTCTTCTCATAGGCCAAACCGGGGGGTATTACCTCTGTCTTTCTTTCCTCTTATGCGGCGAGCCCTCGCTGGTTTGTTTCCGAACGGGATATGTGTATATCTCCTCCCCGGACCCTCATGCTAATCTCATAGCATGCCGGCATCAACTCACTTAGCCCGCAGGTTTCACCGTCTTGCGCTACTCTTTCCGCCCCGCTCAGATCTTCACAGTAGTATGCTCTGTAGCATCACTCCAGTGCCCGGGGAGGGGAACATTCCCCCAATCTTCTACATCAGTCATTCGACCGGCAGAGGGTTCGTCCATCGATGACGAATATCCCCACGGGCTATTGAATGCAAAGCAATGGGCCTACGCCCTACAGTTCAAATCCACGGTCCTTAATGGACTTCGTGGTGGCCGTGGGTTGTGTCTCCCTTGTAGGCTAGCCCTCGGGAGTTCCTTCCTCTATTGGTCGTCCCGATTCGAGTGTTGTGGTGACTCAGGTCGCGTGCCCCTCGTAGGCTAACCCTCGGGATTTTTGCTCCCATATTGAGTCGCCTCATTCACTCACTGTCGCCCAAGGACTCGGTGCCCCTAGCAGGCTTGCCCTCGGGGTCTTCCTTTCCGTTCGGGTTTACCGGTCGCCGTTGCACCACCCGGCTCTCAGGGGTTGCTCCGCCACGTGAGCACTCCCCGCTTCTCCGCGACAATCCTCCAGGATGGGGAGATGCTGCCAGAATTCTGGCTCGAACGAGTCTAAACTTGGAACGATCGCCGCGCTCGAGCCTGAACCTCGCGCGAGCCCGTGACTTGACTTTTTGGACGGCTTGGGACCGATCCACGAATAATCAACTCAATCAACTTTCAAAATCTCCCAAAACATTTTAATAAATCCATAAATAAACCAACAAAATCTTGGTGTCCGAGAAATTGGGCTAAATCGGCGCCGTTCATGCATGGCACACCTTAAACGGCGCTCCTTAAAACGGCGCGCCCCAATCAGGCCGCGCCGGTTTAACACATCTTTTCCATTTACCTACGGTTTCCGGCGCCGTATTAAGCCATTTACCTACGTTTCAGGGCGCCGTTTCAAGCATTTTAACCCCTGTCTTCGCAAGCGTTGCACCGGTTTCACGCCGAATCATGTCGTTGTGTCGTTCCAGTCTCTTCCCCGCCCCCGGGATGATTTCTGGTGTCAACCATAGAATGAAGCAAACTCTTTGATCAGTGAACTGAATAAATTAGCTTGTTCGAGCTTGAATTGATATGTCTCGAGTTTTCACCGTTATGCCTTAGTCCAGGCATTCGTGTCGCGTCAATGCATGCTTGAGTGTGCGCATCCTCGGTATATCAAATGACATTGCAGGAAGGTCAGGCTATGCCTGATCGGAAGTCTTGTTACGCGTGAAGGTGGCCTTCGGGCCTAAGTCCTCCACCGTGTACCGAGGCCCACCCAAATAAATCGTGTGTAGTCAATCATAGCATCTCGCATGATCACTCGCATGCTCTGTATCCCTTATTCCGGCCTCGACAGCCCATCATCTCGGCAATTAATCAAAGGTTTTCCCTCCTCGTGGGGGGATGTAATTAACGCCATAGCCTTTAAGGTATGGCAGACTGCTGGTCCCGACCGAACCTCACATTCGCCCGACACGGGTCAGAATGAGCGCATCATAAAATTGTCACTCATGTGACTGGCACGCCCGCGTCGTCAATTGATCATTCGACCACCAGTTGGTCAGTTGGTCGGTCGACCCACGCGCGAGCGAGAAGAGAAAAAAGGTTTACAAACAGTTGCCTGGCATTGCACTGACCTCGTCCCTCTGGCGACCAGACCTACACCGAGTCAGTCTGGATCTACACCGACCTTATCCCTGTGCATGCACTGACTTCACCCCACATTGCACCGAGGCAACCCCCCCTTGCACCGACCTTGTCCCTGAGCTTGCACTGACTTCATCACACATTGCACCGATGCCATCCAGATCTGCACCGACCCCAGACCCCAGGCCAAAACCTGCACAGACCTTGTCCTTCACTTGACCCCTCACTTGCACTGACATTGCCCTAGCTAGGCCAAACGTTGCACGGACCTTTCCATACACGCCCCAGATGCAACTAAATGATAATAACAATAAGTAATAATAACAACAGCAAACTAAAGAAAGGGGAGAAATAATAACAAACAATGATGATAATAATAATAATAAACAATAATAAATACAAAAATGAATAAATAAATAAGAATAATAAAGAAATAAATAATAAATAATAATAATAAGCTCAAAAAAATAATAAATAGACAAATAATGATAGAATAAATAAATGACAATAATAACAAACTCAACAAGAATGATAAATAAATGAATGATAACAAAATAAAGAAATAATAATAACAAACTCAGCAAAAAGTGATAAGCAAATAAATGATATAAAATGAATAAATAGTAATAACAAACCCAATAATAATAATAATAAATAAACAAACAGTAATAACAAACTCACTCAAAAATATATATAAACTAACAAATAATAATGGTAAAATTTTAAATAATAATAAAACGATGAGATCCGCTCCGCAGCCTCGTTCTCCTCAAGACCCGGTATAACGGGAACCTTAACGCCGCCTCTCCAATTCGGGTTCGGACCTTGCGAGCCATTCCAATATGGCCATAATCCGACATTGCCATGGGCCAATAGTTTGTCAAACAGGACTCGTTCCCATTGGGATTCATTTCCGCTCTTTCATTGAGATTGTCGTAGACTCGGCATACATTTGTATGAGTTTATTTCTGCTTACGTCGTGCCTTCGATACGGACCTTTGTCCGAACATAAAATGATCTATGAATGACCAACAAAATTGAATGGAACGAGAAGGCTCTCGTCATCCCCGGACCCTTTGCATGGGAATATTGATAAGACCTTCCTGGGTCATGCTTAGACCACGGGTTCACCCTAATCATGGTCATTGCCCGACCCATATCCTAGGCCTACAGCCCGCTATCTTTGAATGCGTCTTTGTTTTGGGATCTAGTCCCGGAACACCTTCCCGCCGCCCCTCGGCACCGGAAATATTAATGATGCCCGCGCAAGCCTCGTTCAGACCGCGGGAGGCGCCCCCGGTATGGTCCTGACACGATCTCGCACTGGGCCAATAAATTCACTAGTTTCCTACTACACTAACTGAGATTTAACCGAATGTCTTCAGTTCCTCGGAATAATAAACTTACCATACCCCGGCATACATATGTTCCAGGTCCTCCCGCGACGATTACGATATTCTCAAGCCGGACACCCATCCGAATATTAAATGGTCTCCTGAATGACCGATACATTTTGAAGGTTCGCTTCCCAAGGCATAGGGCTTTCCAGTTGATTCAAGGGATATTCCCCCATTGCCCCTTGGCACCGGAATATTAATGACGCTCATGCAAGCATGACTTCGACCGTGGGGGGCCCACTGTAGTATGGTCGCAGCTTGATCTTGCACCGGGCCAACAGACTTACTGGTTTCTGACCGCTCTAACCAAGATTTAGCCGAACGTTTTCCGTTCTTCTGAACAATAAATTTGCCATATCCCGGCATACGTATGCTCCGATTTTCCCGTGACGATCGCGCTTTTCTCGAGCCGGACATTCGTCCGAACATTAAATGGTCAGCACATGACCGACATGATCGCGAATGTTTTCTTCTCGCCCTGGCGTCAGGATTTCAAGACATCCTAATAGGCATTTCTATGCAATTAATTCTCTGGCCATGAGGCCCTGTTTCCTGGCGATTAATCAAGGGTGTTCCCTCGTGTGGGGGATGTAAATGACGTAGTGACCTTTATGGCGCGGCGGGTTTTGGTCCCGACACGAACCACACAATCGTCTGACCGAAGTCAGATCGAGCGCACCATGGGCTCTTCGGAGCCCGAATAAATTGTCACTTCGTGACTGGCACGCCCACGCACTTAATAGACCAATAAACCACATCCAAAATAAACGAACAAACGAATAAAACCATCATGTCGAAAAGTGCGTCCACAGGGGTGGGCATAGATCTCAAGCTCGAGATTGAACCACCTAAAAACTAAATTGTCTTCTATGTGATTACATATCTCTTCTGCTTTGCGATTAGATGAATGCATAGGATTGCTTATTGCTAGCACACGATTAATCTAGCTAATACATTCATCTGTTATATGTGCCTCTTTGATCTAACCTCTATCGAGTACCAAACCTGGATTTCTGACTGATTCCTTAATTTGAATTGTGACAGCTCTTTATTGTTACTGAGAATTGTCTTGAAATTCTTTCATCTATTACTTGCATTGTGATCAATCATTCAATGGTATATAAAAAGGCTCAGTCAGAAGGATATGTTACGCCTATCTGAAAAACTGACCTTTGCGTGAGGAGATTTTCTAATCAACCCTCCGCCTAGGACTATACTGAGTTGATTGATTTTCTTGTAATGCTCACAGTGCTTGAACAACTATTTCATATCTGATTCTTCTATTGATAATCCTGATTACTGTTGGTGTTTTTATTCACAGTACATTTTAATTCTGCACTATTTTTTTTAACTACTATAGGATCCTGCAATTTGGGTAGATATATTCACCCCCCCCCTCTAGATCTGTAGTTCATCCCTTTTCACTCACATCACTTGGTATCACAACCTAACTCTCCCTTAGGACTTTACATCCCGGAGAGCTTTAGAAAATGGATGCTAGAGGTCTAACTGCTAAGGGTCATTCGGCCAGTAAGCCGCCATTCTTTGACATATCAAATTATGCTTACTGGAAGAATCGTATGCAAGTCTTCCTTCGGGCGAAGGATTATGAAACTTGGAAAGTTGTCAATAAAGGTCCATTTGAATTACCTGAGGATAGGAGATTTGGACTAGAGAGAAAATACATAGGTCCACCTTAAACTGGAGCTCTGTAAATGCCATGCAGTGTGCTCTTCATCCTACCGAATTCTCTAGAGTTTCCTTCTGTTCCATAGCCAAGGAGATATGGGCCAAGCTGGAGGTGGTCTATGAAGGGACGTCTCAAGATAGGAAGACTAAGGCAAATATGTTAGTCTTGGAATATGAAGCTTTCAAGATGAAACCTGATGAGTCCATTTCTGAGATGCACGCTCGTCTTATGGTACTCACTAATAGCTTGAGAAGTCTAGGCAAAATTTACAGTGAGTACGAACTGGTTAGAAAAATTCTTAGGTCCCTGACACCTATTTGGCACACCAAGGCCACTGTTATGGAGGAGTCTTGGAACCTAGCAACCACATCTGTAGATGAACTCATCGGTTCTCTCATGACATATAAGTTGAATCTCAAGAGGGTCGATGAGTCTGAGAAGAAGAAGAAACCCCTAGCTCTTAAAGTAACTTCTAGTAGCAAAGGGTCATCAAGTGAGCATAGTTTTTGTAGTTCAGATGAAGACCAAGATAACTTTGCCATGTTCACTAGGAAATTTAAGAAGTTTGTGAGGAAGGAAGGTACGGGGTTTAGAAGAAAGTACTTCTTTGGAAAAAGGTAGTCAAAGTACAAATCTGATACTGCCAACAAATCTGATAGTGTTGTTTGCTATAATTACAGGAAAGCAAGGCATCTGCAGGTAGATTGTCCTGAGCTGCAGAAAGAAAAACAGCCCAGGTGGAAAAATAAGAAAGGAAAAGCCATGGTGAGCACCTGGAGCGATGAAGAGGAAGGAAGTCAAAGCAACTCCTCTGACAGCAAAAATGAAGACCGGCTATGTTTGGTGGCCAAGTGTGATGAAGAAAAGGAAGACGATGATGAGGTAACTTCCCCTTTTCAGAACTTTACACATAGTGATTGGGAAGAAGCCTATGCTGAGATTCTAGATAAATATGATGACATGTGTAGAGAAAACATGCATCTGAAAAGAAAAATAAATTTTGTAGTTAATGACACATCCTTGAATGATAAGCTTGCATGCCTGGAAACAGAAAACCACAGTTTGAAAAATTCTCTTGCTGAAACTGAAAATGCTAAAAGTATCTGAATGATTTGAGAATAGAAAATGAAAATTTGAAAAACACCATTGATGAACTAAAAATAAGAATGCAAAAATTTGAGGAAGAAACTAGAATTGCAAACGAGAAATATGATGTTGTCAATGGTGTAAATAAAGAATTAAAAAATCAATTGAAAATTTAGAAAAAGAGAATAAGGATAAACAACATTCCCTTGAGGGCATGACACAGGGAATTGAAAATCTGAATGCCATCTTGGGAATAAAAATAAATTTCAGAAGGGAAGGATTGGGTTTTAACCCAACAAATAAGAAAATGTTTGATGTGAAGATCATTTCTTTTGTGGCTGAAAAAGGAACATCAAGACCTTTAATAAAAATAAATTTTAGAGAAAATCAAAATAAAAAGCCTGGGAAAATTATTGAGAAAAACAAGGCCAGTGTCAAGGACAAGGGCAAAGGGAAGGTAGAGGTGTCTAGGGAGTCATGCACACACACCACTACACCTTGGGCTAAGGGACAGGCTAGGGGTCAAGCAGTTAAAGCTAAAGTCCAAGGAAACCCCAAAGCCAAAGTAACCCAATCTCAACAGAAAGGTCGAGGTAACCACCTACCTGCACTGACCTACTCTTCATTCCATCATTCCTATCACTACAACTTGGTAGGAAAGGTCGATGCAGCGTCTATATGAGGTCGATGCAGCATAACATTCAGAACCCACAATCCAATCAGATGCATCAACCTTACCCCTAGAATCCCGTTGTGCAACCTAGGCTCAGAAACTTAAGAAAGCAGAACTCATATGGCTTTGCCCACTCTATGTTTGATCAGCCTAGGGTCTACAGTGCACACGCATTTCCCAATGCCTACTGGACCAATCACTGGCATAGAAATCTTCACAATGGCTCTAAAAATAAAAATGCCACAACACAAAAACAATCATCAAAAATTCAAAGTGGCAAGAAAAAGCAGACTGAGCAAAAAGTTAAGGAATCCATAAAACAAGTAAAAACACATAATCAAATATGGAGACCAAAACACTTGCTATCTAGTCTGCATGAGATGAATGCTTTTATGGGGCCCAAACAACTTTGTGTTCCAAAATTCTCCACTTGATTTTGCTTGCAGGTATGCTTGGCAGCCAATCACAACAGATGGTATCTTGACAGTGGCTGCTCCAGGCACATGGCCGAGGATAAAGATAAGTTCTGCATGCTGGTTGAAAACACTACCAGAAAATATGGGATTTCAGACGGCCAGTTTCCGTCTCAAATCCGTCTGAAATTCCGTGGGAAGACACTTTTGTAATGGATTTTAGACAAATTTCGGACGGAAATTGGCCGTCTCATATTCTTGGTTACAAATTTCGGACAGATTTCATATCAATCACAAATTCCGTCTGAAATTTCACACGGAAAGTGAAAACTTTTCGTGTGAAATACCGTCTAAAATTATAAATTTTGGACAGATTTAATATTAGTCACAAATTCCGTCTGAAATTTCACACGGAAAGTTTCCGTGTGAAATACCATCTAAAATTACAAATTTTGGACATATTATAATCAGTCACAAATTACGTCTGAAATTTCACACGGAAAACTTTCCGTGTGAAATACCGTCTGAAATTACAAATTTCGGACATATTTAATATCAGTCACAAATTCTGTCTAAAATTTCACACGAAAAACTTTCTGTGTGAAATACCGTCTGAAATTATCCGTGCCAAATACCGTTCCAATATCCGTCTGAAATTTCAGACAGACTATTTTGTCTCTATTTCCATTGGAAAATTGAGATGTACAATTTTAGACGGCCAATTATTGTCCCTATTTCCGTTCAAAATTCAGACGTATCCATCATAAATCAATCTGAAATTTCAGACGGACTAAGTATGTAGTCTTTCATTCCATCGGAAATTTCAGACGGATAATTTTTCTTCTCTAATTCCGTCTAACATTTTCGAAGGATCCGTCCGAAATACTTCCTTTAATTATTTTAAAAAATACAAAATTATTTTAAAAAACCTGTTAAAATACAAATAATCAAACTAACGTACTGAAAACGAAACACATAAGAAGAAACTCAACATGAATCCCCTGCTGATCAAATATCATCAAACCAACGTACAGAAAATAAAACACATAATAAACTCAAGAAATATCCTCCACATTGCCCATATCCTCCTCCCTGACCTGCTCATCTCCTCTATCGTCCCCCGCAGAAGGATCCTCCTACATTAAAAAAATAATAACATTCATTCATAGATAAAAAAATTAGTGCGAAGATTAATTAAATATTTTATTACACTGTATAAATTGAAATCACACATAATATCAAATCGATAACTGCATAGATTTTATAGACCCTAACTAACCTAGCAGTCATCAGTATTTTAAAATAATTACATTTGGAGAATGCAATTCTGAGCGCCGAGCTCAAACCGATCCGAATTAAAATATGTTAGTTTTGACATGGCACTTTCATCTCCCAGGTCGTGTTGGAACGATCGACACGCCGATCCGACCGGTATTTTAGATTTTAGATCCCTAACCCAACTTCTTTAATTTTTAACTAAGTGCATTTACAAAATGCACTTTTGAGCGTCGGGCCGAAATCGAGTATCCGATTTGGATTCCGCCAGTTCTCACAACTAACTTTTACCTCCCAGGTCATGATGGAATGATCGACACGCCGATCAGACATGTATTTCATACTTTAGACCCCCCAACCCCTACTTATCTGTCTTTTAAATTAATTGCATTTAGAGAATGCACTTTTGAGCGTCGGGCCCAAACCACATATCCGATTTGGATTCCGTCAGTTTTGACAAGTCACTTTCATCTCCCAAGTCGTGTTGGAACAATCAGGACGCCGATCAGACCGGTATTTCAGATTTTAGACCCCCGAACCCGACTTCTTTAAATTTAAACTAAGTGCATTTACAAAATGCACTTTTGAGCGCTGGGCCGGAACCGGATATCCGATTTGGATTCCGCTAGTTCTCACAAGTCACTTTTATCTCTGAAGTCCTGTTGGAATGATCAGTACACCGATCAGATCAGTATTTCATATTTTAGACCCTCAGACCCTACTTCTTTAATTTTAAACTAAGTGTATTTACAAAATGTACTTTTGAGTGCTAGGCCCCAAACCGGGTATCGAATTTGAAATCCGCCAGTTCTCACAAGTCACTTTTTTCTCCCAGGTCCTGTTAGAACAATCGGCACGCCGATCAGACCGGTATTTCAGATTTTTGACCCCCCAACCCCTAGTTATCTGTCTTTGAAATTAATTACATTTAGAGACTGCACTTTTGAGCGCTGGGCCCAAACCGGGTATCCGATTTGGATTTCGCCAGTTCTCACAAGTCACTTTTATCTCCCAGGTCCTGTTCGAATGATCAGAATGTCGATTAGATCGGTATTTCATATTTTAGACCCCTAGACCCGACTTCTTTAATTTTAAACTAAGTGTATTTACAAAATGTACTTTTGAGCGTCGGGCCCAAACCAGATATCCGATTTGGATTCCGTCAGTTCTAACAAGTCACTTTCATCTCCTAGGTCCTGTTCGAAAAATCGGCACGTCGATCAGACCAATATTTCAGATTTTAGACCCCCGAACCCCGAATTATATTAATTCTTCTAAACTAAGTTAGTTTTGAAAGCACACTTAGTTTTGAATTGAGTTATTTGAGCGTCGGGCTCAAACCGGATATCCGATTTGGAATCCGTTAGCACCCACAACGCACGTCTACCTCGCAGGTCATGTTCGAAGGATGGGCACGCCGATCAGGCCAGTATTTTACATTTTGGACCCCCGAACCCTGAATTTTCTTAATTCTTCTAAACTAAGTTACTTTTGAAAACTAACTTAGTTTTGAATTGAGTTATTTGAACGTCGGGCTCAAACCGGATATCCGATTTGGATTCCGTCAGTTCTCAGAAGTCACTTTCATCTCCCAGGTCCTATTGGAATGATCGGCACGCTGATCAGACCGATATTTCAGATTTTAGACCCCCGAATCTCAATTCTTCTAAACTAAGTTACTTTTGAAAACTAACTTAGTTTTGAATTAAGTTATTTGAGCGTCGAGCTCAATCAAGATATCCGATTTGGATTCCATCAGTTCTGACAAGTCACTTTCATCTTCCAGGTCCTGTTGGAAGGATCGGCACGCCGATCAGATCGATATTTTAGATTTTAGACTCCCGAACCCCGAATTTTCTCAATTCTTCTAAACTAAGTTACTTTTGAAAACTAACATAGTTTTGAATTGAGTTATTTGAGCGTCGGGCTCAAACCAGATATCCAATTTGGAATCCGTCAGTTCTCACAAGTCACTTTATCTCCCAGGTCCTGTTGGAAGGATCGGCACGCCGATCAGATCGATATTTCAGATTTTAGACCCTCGAACCCTAAATTTTCTCAATTCTTCAAAACTAAGTTACTTTTGAAAACTAACTTAGTTTTGAATTGAGTTATTTGAGCGTCGGGCTCAAACCGTATATCCGATTTGGATTTCGTCAGTTCTCACAAGTTACTTTCATCTCCCAGATCATGTTGGAAGGATCAGCACGTTGATCAGACTAATATTTCAGATTTTAGACCCCCGAACCCTGAATTGTATGAATTCTTCTAAACTAAGTTAGTTTTGAAAACATAATTAGTTTAGAATTGAGTTATTTGAGCGTCGGGCTCAAACCGATATCTGATTTAGATTCCGTTAGTTCTCACAACTCACTTTCATCTCCCAGGTCCTGTTGGAAGGATCGGCATGCCAATCAGACCGATATTTCAGATTTTACACCCCCGAACTCTGAATTTTCTCAATTCTTCTAAGCTAAGTTTCTTTTGAAAACTTAGTTTTGAATTGAGTTATTTGAGCGTCGGGCTCAAATCGGATATCCGATTTAGATTCCGTCAGTTCTCACAAGTCACTTTCATCTCCCAGGTCCTGTTGGAAGAATCGGCACGCCGATCAGACCAATATTTCAGATTTTAGACCCCCGAACCCCGAATTGTATGAATTCTTCTAAAGTAAGTTAGTTTTGAAAGCACACTTAGTTTTGAATTAAGTTATTTGAGCGTCGGGCTCAAATCGGATATCCGATTTGGATTCCGTCAGTTCTTACAAGTCACTTTCATCTCCCAGGTCCTGTTGGAAGGATCGGCATGTCGATCAGACCGATATTTTAGATTTTAGACCCCCGAACCCCGAATTTTCTCAATTCTTTTAAACTAAGTTACTTTTGAAAACTAACTTAGTTTTGAATTGAGTTATTTGAGCGTCGGGCTCAAACCGATATCCGATTTGGATTCCGTCAGTTCTCACAAGTCACTTTCATCTCCCAGGTCATGTTGGAAGGATCGGCACGTCGATCAGATCGATATTTCAGATTTTAGACCCCCGAACAATGAATTTTCTCAATTCTTCAAAACTAAGTTACTTTTGAAAACTAACTTAGTTTTGAATTGAGTTATTTGAGCGTCGGGCTCAAACAAGATATCCGATTTGGATTCCGTTAGTTCTCACAAGCCACTTTCATCTCCCAGATCCTGTTGGAAGGATCGGCATGCCGATCAGACCAATATTTCAGATTTTAGACCCCCCGAATCCCGAATTGTATGAATTCTTCTAAACTAAGTTTGTTTTGAAAACACACTTAGTTTTGAATTGAGTTATTTGAGCGTCGGGCTCAAATCGGATATCCGATTTGGAATCCGTCAGCTCCCGCAACTCACGTCTACCTCGCAGGTCGTGTTGGAAGGATGGGCACGCTGATCAGGCCAATATTTTACATTTTGGACTCCCAAACCCTGAATTTTCTCAATTCTTCTAAACTAAGTTACTTTTGAAAACTAACTTAGTTTTGAAATTAATTATAAATATAATTGAGTAATTTTGTCAAAATAAAAACATAATAAACACTCACCTGATGGGCCTGTGCTGTGGTGGTGGATCCATGAGGGAAAATTCCCGCCTGGGAGAGGAGGCCACTGATTGCCTGCAACATGGTTGCCTGCTGCCTAGACATCTCTTCTTGGATCTACCGCCGCATCTGCCGCTGGAAATCAGAAATCTCTGATCGGACGATGTCTCTGACATCACTGGCAGAAGTACCGGGGGCAGGTGGAGGTATACTGAAGGCACTGCTACTGGTTTGGGCAGAGCCTGAACTCGCACACGATGATATCACCGCGCTAGAGTCTAGGCTCTCCCCATAACCATATATCTGGCCTTTCTTTGGTATGCCAACTGCTGCCACCCATTCCGCCGGATCAAACTCCGGCTGCTGCGCATCTCCCTAGCTCCCCATACTTCTCTATCACAGTTCTGCTATATGTTTCCTACAAATTGAATAAAATAACTATTCAATTTCATATGAATCAATTCGATTTAAATGAACGGTAGAAGTTGCATATGTAGATAAACTTATCGCTACTGAGTGAGCTCTCTCACTCACAAATTGATCCGTCCCCTTCTTTTTGTGTGTTCTTTCGAGCACCTCGAGGAACGACAGAGCTCGATTAAGCTCCACAGCATGTTATACAATTCATTGTAAAAAAACATCATATATATTAATAAAATGTAAGAAGATAAATTGAAACATTACTTACCATTTTTTGTTTATGAGCTGTAAAAGAGACGGACCCAATCGTATGCAAATTTGCACCTAGCTGTGACGCCCTATTTGCTTTGGCTTTTTGGGACTTTTCTATCCACTTGGGGTCAGCAAATTTGTCACATACTATGTCCCAATCCTCCTTCCTCATCCATAGAGGGCGGTGCTCCTTCCACAGCTATCGGTCTTCACTCCCACCAGCCTTTTTTTAGCATGTTCTCGGGCCTCATGTACTTTCCTTCGGTAATTTGACTTCATACTAGACTCCCAGGCAGAACGACATCTCGCCGCGTCATGTCTACTCGTGAATTGATAAGTCCGCTGTAAATCAATTAAGTTTCACACTTAGTATACTTTTGTGAATTGAGTTTGGAAAATACTTGAATTAAATGACGTAATTACTTACTAAGAACATGTTGAACAATGAATCGCGGACGGCCATCAAAAATTCTTTGAAAGACGATACTGGCCCGGGCACATGTGCCATTACTAGTTCCAAAGAATGATGGACATCATCGAAAGGTTAAAATCTAGAATTGCAATTGCAAATGTCAAAATATTCATATTAGACAGTTGAAGGCTAAATAATGAATGTAATAACCTTATAAATTTACCCGGAGATCTAGCACGGGCGACGTCCATCATGGGCCATGCCTCCCTCGTGACGACTGTCAGCATCGTCAAGTGGCTGAGTAGTGGGGGTGTGCCCTGTACAAGTGGGAGGTGGTGGGAGGGCACTGGGACCTGTAAGAATTAATTTTCACAAGTAAAATGAATATTTTGCTAAAAATTAAAATATACATACCTGCAATGGGAGGAGGTGGGGGTGGCGCATGTGGTCATACTGGGAGGGGACTGTGAACTATAAGAATTAAATATCATACGTAAAATAGATATTTTACTAAAAATTAAAATATACATAATTGGGAAAATACTGGGATCTGTAAGAATTAATTTTCATAAGTAAAATAAATATGTTGTTGAAAATTAGAATATACATACCTGCAGTGGGAGGTGGTGGGGGTGGCGTCTGTACAACAGGTGGGAGGCCACTGGGACCTGTAAGAATTAACTTTCATAAGTAAAATAAATATGTTGCTAAAAATTAAAATATACATACCTGCAGCAGGAGATGGTGGGGGTGGCGTCTGTACAACAGGTGGGAGGCCACTAGGACCTGTAAGAATTAACTTTCATAAGTAAAATAAATATGTTGCTTAAAATTAAAATATACATACCTGCAGTGGGAGGTGGTGGGGGTGGCGTCTGTACAACAGGTGGGAGGCCACTAAGACGTGTAAGAATTAATTTTCTCATAAGTAAAATAAATATGTTGTTGAAAATTAAAATATACATACCTGCAGTAGGAGGTGGTGGGGGTGGCGTCTGTACAACAGGTGGGAGGGCACTTGGACCTGTAAGAATTAATTTTCATAAGTAAGAAGAATATTTTGTTGAAAATTAAAACATACATACCTGCAGCGGGAGGTGGTGGGCATGGCGCATGTACAAGTGGTCGTGAGCCGACACTTGGACCTATAAGGACATTCTTTTAAGCTAGTAAATGATTAAAACATTTATATAGCTAACTATTTTAATAGATATACATGTACCCGAAGAAGACACCAAAGAGGAGGGAGTAGAGCCCCTGTCACTGCCCTGTCTCCTCCCACTCCCAGTACGACCTCCTCGGACCATTTCTTTATTACTAACAAAACAATTAATGCATATTAATCCTCAATTAGATAAGGCTACACCAATGTTATTAAAAATTATCCAAAAATGAACGGTTATCTTACTAAATTATCAAAATGTGCCTCCCTCATGCTAATGATATATCTAACTCATCATCATCTTTGTCATCCATAGTAGCCTCATCAGACTCGAACTCTTCCTCTTCATCGGATTCCTCCTCCCCTTTTTTATGATGATTCCCGAGTCATGGTTTGAGAACACTTGATTCTTACCATATATATCTTTATTCATTTTTTTTATCCCAGCAATCTAGACATGTGTTTGATCATTGCATTATATTTGTCTCTGATATGCATTGGTCTGAACTGGACTTTAGTTCTTCCTAACACTCGGTCGGTGCTCCCCATATTAGTTCAACTATACTTCAATTCTTGCATCAGAAAGTTCTATAATTAGCATTTTATTTCTGTTTTGCTCATTCATTCCCAACAATTTTCAGAACTATAGTTGGTTGTTATAGATTCTGAATTTTCATCTCACAATGGATTCCCTAGTTCAGTCATCTATCCATGTGCCCTTTTTTTTATTATCGATTCCTTGGTTCAGTCCACTTGACTTTCATCCTTTTCTTCCTTTTTATTGTTATTGCTTCGAATTATACAGTGAAAATCTGACAATGCCAACATGAGTTATTTTTTCCATTTTTATTAGCAATGCCAACATGAGCTATTTTTTTCGACTTCATTCGAGTAGGCATCTTCTTGGTATCACCCATAGTAGTTGGCAACAAGTTATGAGAGTCAGGCATTAGTTTTTTACATAGTTGTTTTGTTCTTTCTCAGGTTGAGGAACCTCTCCTCACCAAGTTATGAGAGTCAGGCATTTGAGTAGGCACGCTTTTAAGGTGTTGCTTGGAAAAACTCTTGAATGATTAGGGTGGTTTTCACATATACGTATAGTGCAAGGGGTTTTATACAAGAGCGTGCATGGTAGCCCTGTCCAGATATATACAAGTCCCAAAGCTACAATTAAAAAAAAGAAAAGCACAAAGTCTTGGGGCATACCCCGACTGGCAGAAGCTAGACAAAAATTGAAGCCGTAACTTCTATAAAAGAGTGCCTCTGCCAGGACCAAATTACAGTCACCTGCCTCAGCCATGCCGTTGTCGCCTCGCGGCTGGCTGCTACACAGACACCTTCGAGGCCTCCCTTAACATGCTCTTCTTTCGCTGATGCCTATGCCCTACACCACGCCGAGCCGCGTGCCAACGCCTCCTTCTGTTCCGTCGGCGAGGACCACAGACAGGTGAAGAGGATGCGACTGGCTCCTCCTAAACCATCTGAGGGAGACCCTGCTAGAATTGCAACACCCGATCATGCTCCTAGGCACACAGCAGCTCTACCTCTAAAATTGCTGCCATCCTGAACGCTACCTCTACGTCGGTGACCCCGGACTCCATGAGGGTCCGACGAATCTCTGGCATCAGTCCAGCAATGAACTGTTGACTCAAAAATCACGGATCCGCCATGGCCGGCGGTGCATAACAGCTCAAATCCCTGAACCTTGCCCAATACAAGGCAACTAGCAGTGCTCCCTGAGCCAATGCCAGAAATTGGGTAGACAAATTGGGTATATCCGCTCTTGTTAGTGCACCGGGGACTGCATCTAACCGAGGGGGCGGTGCTTCACACTGTAGGTCCAGGGCCCCTGCGGACAGCTCTATCTAGGACCACACCTCCCCACTTTCCATAATCGTAGATCCTAGCAGCCAATGAACACAACACGAAAATATAACTAAAGTTTAAAAAATGATAAACAAACCAACCAAGCTTGGTTAAGACTCCGGGCTTATTTTGCCCTTACTCTGCTTGATTAACAAACTGACCCAAAGTTAAAAGGGCAATATCTCCTTCTTCCCCCTTTTCCGTCCCTACATACATGGCTATATATGTCCTTATTTGCTCTCACTTCGATCTTCTCTTCCTCCTCTCCCTACATACATGGCTATATATCCTTTTCTTTTTTTCAAAAGGTTCGATTATCATTTAAGCTCATAGAAACATATGAACAAAAAAAGGGAATAAAAGATTCATGTTTCAAGTACAATCCTGTAGCTATGAATATAAGAAATGGAAGTATAAGATAAGGGGCTAAATAGTCATTATAAAATTTTTACTCAAAAAGAGCCTCTTCTAGATAACAGTTGTCTCCATTTCGTGGATTTTGAAACAGCCCTCACATCAGATCAGGGTCATTTTGTCTAATCCTAGCTCTTTCAATTTGGTAGGTGGAACACAAAATAAAAAAAACCTAAATTTGCATAAAAATTTACATTTTCCATCATCCAGGAGACCCCCCTCTTGCTGGCCCCTCCCCCTCTCAGACCAACCTCCCCCGCCCCTCCACCCATCGGAACCCCCCCACCCTTTCGGAGCCCCTTCCCTGAACCCCCCCCCCCACCGACCTCCCCTCCCCCCCCCCCATCGAAAACCCACCACCCTCCCAGAGCCCCTCCCTGAACCCCCCCCCCCCCCCCCCGCCCACCGAGCTCCCCCTCCTCCCTCCCACAATTAAAATCAAAATTGTCATGAAATCAGAGTGGCACGACTGATCTATCCTTTGCGAATGATGCAGATTCGTTACTGAATACGAGCCCATTAATACAGTCTCTTCTTCCTAAACCTGGACTTATCCAACCGTTGGCTCCTGCACAGGCGATGAACATTGAGTTGTTTAAGTGACTTGGCCATATGCAATTCTTTAGCTTATGGCAAGATTCCTCATTTGTATGCTGGTGCGTCAAGTCAGTGTCATGTTTCTTGCATCTGACAACCATCTGAACTCACATCAGAAATAGGGAGGTTAGTTTCTATGTTACCCAAATAAAGGTCCTCACTGGAATAGAAAATATTTATTTTGACATGCTGGAATAACACCTACACCTTCAGCAAGGGCTTTTGTTTCTTCCTATTGCCTCACCTTGCTAAGGGACAAAATGGTTGTCCACGATTGTGCTTAAGTCATTATATGAAAACCCCAAGAATATGCTCCCAGAATCTGCTATTGGGTGATATATTAATAAGGGAATGCCATCATATGTTTGCTTTTGGTTGGTTGCATTTTCCGTTGAGCATTGTTTCTTGTCATATAATCCCCTTCTTCCCAAGCTATGTTCATATTCCAGTAATAGATGAAGTATGTGAAACATTCTTATATGCCATCACATTAATTAGTTTAAAATAGGGATTCATCAACATGTGAGATGAAGATCTTACCACTGAAGTTATGCCTTCTTTTATCTATATGAGAAATTAGAATTTTTCTTTCTTTAAAGCTTATTAAAATGCATGACAATGCATATGGTTGTCATTTCTTGAGGGGTGCACAAATGGGATTAAAAAATGAGAAAAAGGATAATGCTTTCTATCCGCTAACTTTATTTTCAGTTATTTTGTATCATTTCCAGGAGATTAGTTAATCTAAAAGAGGATTTAGATATGTGACTATTGTTTAGTGTTTCTTAATGTTTATTGACCTAATATTCTCTGTGTACATGAGTGCATAGTCTTATAATGTGGCCATCAGCATAGAATCACATCCTCCCACCCCTCCCACCTAGCTCCCCCCCTTCTACTCCCACCAAGCTCCCCCCCCCTCCTGCTCCCACCGAGCTCCCCCTCCTCCCAGCCCTCCCACGGAGCTTCCCCCCCTTTTGCTCCCACCGAGCTCCCCCTCCTCCCAGCCCTCCCACGGAGCTCCCCCCTTCTACTCCCACGGAGCTCCCCCCCTCCTACTCCCACCGAGCTCCCCCTCCTCCCAGCCCTCCCACAGAGCTCCCCCTTCTGCTCCCACCGAGCCCCCCCCCCTCCTGCTCCCACCGAGCTCCCCCCCTTCTGCTCTCACCGGGCTCCCAGCCCTCCCACCGAGCACCCCCTCCTCCTAGCCTCCCCACGGTGCTCCCCCCTTCTGCTCACACCGAGCTCCCCCTCCTCCCCGCCCTCCCACTGAGCTTCCCCCCCCTCCTGCTGGCCCCTCCCCCTCCCAGACCAACCTCCCCCGCCACCCCCTCGCCACCGGAACCCCCCCCCCACCTAAACCCCTCCCAGATGCCCCTCCCCCCCTCCCACTGAGCTCCCCCCCTCCTGCTGGCCCCTCCCCATCCCAGACCAACCTCCCCCGCCACCCCCTGCCATCGGACCCCCCCCCCACCAGAACCCCTCCAGGATGATCCCCAACCTCAAAAAAAAGAAAAAAATAGACAAAGGCACCAGTGGCGACGGTGAGCTCTGGCGGAGAGTGAGAGGGAGAGGGAGAGGGAGACGGGGAGGGGGAGAGGGAGAGGGAGGGGGCTTACCAGACCGGATGGCGACGGCAAGGACCGGCGATGGCGACGGTGAGGACGGCGCGGTACCGTCGGGGATAACGAGCTCCGGTGACCGGATGGCGACGGCGAGGACGGCGAGGACCAGCGAATGCAACAGGTGAGGACGATGTTGTACCGTCTGGGACAACGAGCTCTGACGACGGGGAAGGGGGAAAAAGAGTGAGAGGGAGATCGGGGGGAAGGGGGAAGGGTTTGTCGAGGGGAAAGAACGTTTCAGACGGATAATTTTTATGTCTGAAATTTTAGATTCATTTAAGATGGAAGTAATTATGTCTGTACTTTTAGATGCATCTTCGGACTACAAACCTATCTGTCGTATGGATTGAATATTTTAGACAGTATTTCAGATGAATAAACTGTCATCTGAAATAGAGATGGAATTTCAGACGTATTATTTTCGTCTGAAATTTCTGTCTCTAATACCGCCTTTTCTTGTAGTGAAAGGATGCTGGTCATGTTACCTTCGGAGGTAATACTAAAGACAAAATAATTGGAACAGGTAAGGTAGGTAAGTGCTCTTCCTGTTGTATTGAGGAAGTTTTACTAGTTGAAGGGTTTGCCTATAATTTGCTTAGTATTAGTCAGTTGTGCGATAAAGGCCATAAGGTTGTTTTTGACTCTCTTGCATGTACTATCTTTGAACCCAATTCTGAAATTGTGAAGTTCACTTGTAAAAGAGTCAATAACATCTATATGGTAGATTTAGATAGTACAGCATGCACTAATATGTGTCTCACAGTTAATAAGGTTGATTTAGCCTGTCTTTTGCACCGTATGTTAGGTCATGCCAGCTATAATGTGTTGATAAATTAAATAAACACAGCTTGGTAAGAGGTCTCCCTAAAATTTCTTTCAAAAAGAATAATAAAATATGTGAGGCTTGCACCTAATGTAAACAAACTAGAAAGTCATTAAGTCCAGAACAAAAAACATGTCTTCTAAACCATTTGAGCTAATACAAATGGATTTGTTTAGACCAACTAGATCAGCTAGCATATCTGGTAGAAGATATGGTTATGTTTTAGTAGATGACTTTTCTAGATATACCTGGGTATTTTTCTTAACTCACAAAAATGATGCATTTGAGGAATTTCATGAATTTTATCATAAAATAAAACAGACTAATGAGCAATCTATTTTGAATATTTTGTCTGACCATGGTGGTGAGTTTGAAAACTCACAGTTTGATGAATTTTGTAGGGAAAATGGGATCAATCATAGATTCTCTTCACCAAGGACTCCAGAGCAGAATGGAGTGGTTGAATGGAGAAACAGAACCCTGGTGGGGATGGCTCGGACAATGCTAGTTGAAGGGAATCTACCAAGAAGGTTCTGGGCTGAGGCAGTGAGCACTTCCTGTTATATCATTAACAGAGCCCTGGTAAGACCTTCTACTCAAAAGACACCCTATGAAATACTCAAAAGGTAAGAAACCTTCATTAGCACATTTCAAGGTATTTGGTTGTAAATGTTTTATCCATGTTAATTCTACATTAACTCTCAAACTGTTGAGGATTCACCATACATTGTCTTTGATGAACATTCTAATAAATCTGAAACTGGCTTATGTAGGGACAAAGCTGATGGTGAAATTCTTGAGAATAAAGAAGAGCATAATGCAGAACCTGCAGATGAAGGTGAGACTGATGGGTCTAGAACTCAGGGGGAGGTAAATGCAGATATAGGTAATAAGTTTACCAATATCAGAATTCTTAGAGATCATCCATTAGACAATGTGATTGGTAACTTGAATGAACCCCCTAGGACTAGATCACACTTCAGGATAGAAAATGAACTAAATTCTTTTACTCTAGTCTCACAGATATAACCCAAAAACATTGATAGTGCCTTAAAGGATGAGCATTGGATAAATGCCATGCATGATGAATTGAATCAATTTGAAAGGAACAAGGTATGGCACCTAGTCGCTAAACCTTCACATGGCTCAATTATAGGCACTAGATAGGTCTTTAGAAATAAAATTGATGAGCAGAGAAAAGTAGTCAGAAATAAGGCTAGGCTTGTAGCTCAATGGTATAATGAGGAATTTGGGATTGACTTTGTAGAATTTTTTGCCCCTATAGCTTGACTAGAAGCCATTAGGATTCTTCTAGCTTTTGCTTGCAGCCTAAGAATAAAATTTCAGCAGATGGATATGAAATCTGCTTTCTTAAATGGGTTAATAAAAGAGGATGTTTTTATTAAACAACCTCTTGGATTTGAATGCACTGACTTTCCTGATCATGTGTATAAATTAGATAAGGCACTCTATGGACTGAAGCAGGCTCACAGGGCCTGGTACGATAGGTTAAACTCCTTCCTCACAGGTAAAGATATTCAAGTGGTGAGGTTGACCAAACCTTATTTACCAAGGTAAGCAACAAAGACATCCTTGTTGTTCAAATCTATGTAGATGGCATAGTGTTTGGGTCAACCAAATCTTCTATGTGTGAGGAATTTTCTAAATTAATGACTGATGAATTTGAAATGAGCTTAATGGGAGAACTGAAGTTTTTCCTTGGATTGCAGGTTAATCAAACTTCAGAAGGAAGCTTCATCACACAGTCCAAGTACATCAGAGATTTGCTGAAGAAATACCAACTGGAAAATCTCAAAGAGATTACTGCACCTATGGGCACATCAACTAGTCTTGATGCTGACCCAAAAGGTAAATTGGTTGATACCAAATTATACAGAGGTATGATCGGATCTCTTTTGTATCTTACTGCATCTCACCTAGATATACAATTTTCAGTGTGTTTATGTGCTAGATTTCAGGCTAGTCCTAAGGAGTCTCATATGAGTGTAGTGAAAAGCATTTTTAGGTATCTATCAGGCACCCTTGAGCTAGGTCTGTGGTATCCTGCAAGGTGCGAGCTTGAACTTGTAGCTTACACTGATACAGACTATGTAGGGTGTAGGATAGATAGAAAGAGCACTAGTGGGTATTGTCAATATCTAGGTGGGTGTCTAGTGTCTTGGGCATCTAAGAAGCAACACACTGTTGCTCTTTCCACTACTGAAGCAGAATATGTTGCATTAGGGAACTATGCAGCCCAAGTCATTGGGATTAAACACCAACTCATTGATTATCACATAAAATTAGGATGTATTCCCATTTTGCGTGATAACACTCGTGCTATTTCCTTGACTAAAAATCATGTTCATCATTCCAGGACTAAGCATATTGAAATAAAACACCATTTCTTAAGAGATGAAGTAAGTAAGAATGAAATTGAGCTTAACTTTGTTGAATCTGAAAAATAAATTGCTGACATTTTTACTAAACCTCTTGAGAATGAAAGGTTTAAATTTTTGAGAAGGGAACTAGGTTTATGTAAATTTCAGCATGATGAGTGATTGTTTAAGTTCATTCTTACGTACTTAGAATAAATGTTTTCCTTATCCTATTTCAGAGTCATTGCATAAATACTTAGAATAAATGATGTTCAGTAGTGTCATTGCATAACTTGCATTCTGTCCATCTTGATCTCAGAGGTATATCAAATGGTGTGATGGGGAAAAGGGCAGATATCTTCTGTCTGGAAACCCACACTATGTGTAGAGGCTTGTCCTCCGCCAAGTATCCTGAATCAAGATTTTGTCTGAGTCTTGCATTTCATTATTAGTTCATATGTCAAAATGTTGTGTCTAATAATAATGCATATAGACAGGGGGAGTAGTGTTTCAACAACATTTCAAGTCTATTCCTTTGTGCTTTTTGATAGGGGGAGTTCAGAATAAAATGTTCTTTCCATGAGTTTGAACAAGGATAAGTTGCTATCCGTGCATACTTTCTGTCACTCCAGACTCTATCTTTT
Source organism: Amorphophallus konjac (assembly GCA_022559845.1). Classification (NCBI taxonomy): domain Eukaryota; kingdom Viridiplantae; phylum Streptophyta; class Magnoliopsida; order Alismatales; family Araceae; genus Amorphophallus; species Amorphophallus konjac. The sequence goes on along the minus strand of JAHNEJ010001022.1, from coordinate 52,427 downwards.
AGTTCAACAAGGCTCCTCATCATAGTGTTTCTGAACTGAAATTTCAGAAGTACATTGGTTATCTTTTCTCTCCTCGCATACTCATCAAGTCTCATTTCATAATATCACATTCCTAAAAATCTTGGAAACTCCTTTGAATCTGAATAAATGACAATCTGATAATCAGTTCATCACTCTAAGCTACTAAAATCAGAAGTCTTCTCCTATAAGAATCAGTTATGTACCATAATGAACTGATGATTTAAGCTTAATGAATTTTAGAGTCTAAAGACTAACCTCAATGAAAAAGATTGTTCACTACAATTAATAGCCCTCAACCATCTTTTACATATCATGACTGATTCAGTCACTCAGAATCTGAAAGTCTACAAACTCAAGAATTCTTGGTTGAAAAGCTTAGAAGTATGTATTATTTTTAAACAAAACCTTCTGTAAAATCAAAGGGCAGCTATGCTAAAACTATGAGTCAAAAAGCTACAGGCAGAGCAATGGCTGATGCACAGAGAAATTGAGTCCTTTATCAAAGAAATAGGGTGAACCCATGTCATGAAGTGTTTTAGCTACCTCTATTCAAAAATTAATACTAAAGGGTTAGCTTCACTGAGTAACTATGGGTACTGGCGTCTAATCAATGTGTACCCTTATGCAAAAAGGTGTAAACTATACCTGAAAGTCTTAACAAATGAAACAAAATGGTAAATTCTACTGAGTAACAAGGGGTACTAGCATCTAATCAATGTGTACTCTTATGTAAAAAGGTATGGATTATACCTGACTGTTCAAAAGTTTGTGAACAAAAAAAAAAATCTGACTGTAACCCTGAGGTAAAATATCAAAAATTTCAAAATTTGTTTAACCTCGATACATGTTCTAGTTACCTCTAAGAAACTCATTGATTTTTAGATAAGTAAGATGAGGTTAGACTAATCTGACAAGATCAATGTATATTTGGTTTATTGCTATTAAGGGTTAATACGAACTTCTTTAAAGAGTGCAGTTGCTAAACTCTAACTTTCATCATTCTTAAACCAAATTTTTATCAAGGATGCATTATCTGAACTCTTATACTAAAAGACTCTAAGCTATGTATGCTTGTTTAATGAAAAGATAAATCAGTTTGTCAGACAAGTCATCTTTCCTATGCTTTTCCTTCTTTGATTCAGTCATCTCCGTTACCCTCCAGAAAAATTCACTCTGTCTCTCTCTCTTTTGTTTTGTTGATGGCAAAGGGGGAGAGAATTGATGTCTTGCATGGCAATTAGTAAAGGGGTAGAGAAAAAGGAAAAGGCAAAGGGGGGAGATGGCATAGAGCATAGAGATGGTATAGAGCATAGAGGGAGAGATTTTCTGAGATATCTGTTAAAGGGGAGTGCTCTTGACTGTATGATACTCCATGTATTGACATCAAAGTATATAAGTGTTGTCATCATCAAAAAGGGGGAGAATGTTATGTCTCCTCTGGATTTGATGAGGTGTTTTGATGCTCGCAATAGTTTATAGTTTGTGTTTTTGATGTCAGTTAAGGTCGATGCATGTTCATGGATGAAGTATACAGGTCGATGCACATTCATACATTGAGATAGGAAGGTCGATGCACATTCATACAATGAGATAGACATGTCGGTGCACATGTTAACTCTAAGCCTAGAAGGTTGGTGCATATACATAAGTATTCTGTTATAAGGCCGATGCATCTTTCACTTCATTAAACTATCAGGTCGATGCATGTATGGCATTGGGTCTAGAAGGTCGATGCATGTATGTGTTACAGACCAAGAAGGTCGATGCACATATTCACTCTAGGATAGAAGGTCGGTGCACCTTGTGTTGTCACTTGAAAATCAGGTCGAAGCAGGTTCATCATTACTCAATGCATTCACGTTGTCTTTGCATGAAGGTCGATGCACCTTATACATTGAATGCACAATTATAGGTCGATGCACATTGAACATAGTACAAACCATTAGGTCGATGCACCTCATGCACCTTGTGCTATAAGGTCGGTGCACCTTGTATACAGGTTGATGCTAGCAACCTAGCGGTTGGAGAAAGGTCGATGCTGGTGACCTAGCGACAACAGCCTAAGGTCGATGTATGTGTTAGAAAGGTCGATGCTAGTCTGTTAGCCTCTACAGCATTAAGTCAGTGCATTAGAAGTCATCACTATCAAGGTCGATGCACCTTGTGCATTCACTATAAAAATAGGTCGATGCACCTTCATCAAGGTCTACCTGTGTTATATTAGAGGTCGATGTTTTTATTCATACATGTTGCATGGGTTAGTTAAACAGGCTGATGCATCTCATTTATGCATCAATGTTTCTGTAGAAATGAGTATATTCTTTTGACATGATTAAATCTGTTGAAATATTTTAGATTGAACTCATGCTTATGCTTATCATTTGCTTAATGACTAATACCTCTTTATCTCTTATATTGACAATGCATATCTATGTTCAAACACATGGGTTACATTAAGGCTGACTACACCAATCTCACATGGAACTTAAGTGAAGCTGATTGATGGCACGTGATCCATGGAGGGAAGCAGTTCTAAAAGCTTACCACGTGGATCGTCTTATTCTCTGCCTCTGACACGTGGACTCTCGAAATGCGCAGGACCATGTTCTCCACGTTTCCAAATCAAAAGCTCGTGGAACCACTGGACTCATGCTCTATAAAAGGAAGCTCAGCACTCGAATTCAAAACCACAAAGAATATAGAAGAAGAAAAAGAGATCAGAGCAGATTAGAAGAAGAGGAGAAAAGAGCAATAGAGGGAGAAGAGTCTTGTTGCCTCCAAGGGTATGATGTGTGGCTTGAAGAGTTTTGATGATGACCGAATGCAATGTGACTTGGAATTGTTCGAGTGGATTATTGCTTGGCTCTCTAGATCCTAAATCAGTTGTATGTTGAACTGATAAAAATTGTATGCAATTCAATGATCCTTTGCAATGTGGATTTGGGTAAAACTATGCTGAACTGAATATAAAATGGCAGCACTTGAACTTGCAAAATCAAGGTAAGCTCCTTGAAGAAATGATTGATTTGTGTGTGATGCCTCATGAAACTCCTTTGAATGGACATAGGAAATCTATTTGGGTTGAGCTCTCCTACATAACAAGGTGACTGCAGGACAAATGCAATGTGTAAAGCTTCACTAAATAATCATGGTTCTATTATACGAGGAAAATACAATGGGTAAGTTGTTCAATTAATATTGATACAAAGCTAATTCCCTTGTGGTGTTTCTGCAGGTTGGAAGATCTCTTAAAACCCCATTCGTCATGTCAAAACCCTAGTGAGGTTGTAGATTTTTTTTCTGGTAGACTGGGACTTTTTGCATTCAAAAGGACTAGGTGTCGACACCTGGTGTCGACGTGTAGACACCAAAATCCCTGCGTTCTGCCTACCCTTCGGTTTAAAAGGCCTAGGGACCAAGTGTCGACACTAGGTGTCGACACCTATTCCCAGGTGTTCTAGCCGAGCGTGTTTTGTTCAACCCCTGGTGCAAGTGTCGACACCTCGGCGACACAGTCCGGTCATGACTTTTGCGAACCGGCTCGAAACCCTATCAACCTCGATCCCAATGCTTACTAATGATTGGTCCGTGGATCCCTAGACTCCCCCAAGTATGGAGACATGATTTGGGTATAAATAGAAGCTCCTAGGGCATCCATTAAAGGAAGGTTTTAAGGTTTACACGATTTTGTTCTTTTTCTTGAGCAGGGCGGCGGCTGCAGCAAGAGGCTCTCTATAGGGGTCAATTTGAGTGCCAAAGCTAGTGGAGGAGAGCTGGATTTCATCTTCCCAACGGCCCTTTGTTGGTTGCTGCGTGGATAATCGAGTGATACACGGTTTGAGCCAAGAATTGGCTGCGAACTCTCAAGAATGCCCATCAACCTGCTGAAAAGCCCAAGCACATCTGATGAAATGAAAGGGGGAGCTCTATACACTGAAAAATCAGCAGCATTTTGACTTCTCTAGTTCCTCTTGGTTCTTTCCTATAAATCTGCTGTAAATGTTAACAGTTTGAGCTCGGTTCTTGTGTGTTTTGCTCGTGAACGGAGACACGAGCGTGTGTGTGTGTAGGTGGCCTAGCTCGGCTACCGTGTGGGTGGTTGCTGTTGTATACAGCATGTGTGGCTCACATTTTAGTGGAGCATTAATCCTCAATAAGTGAGGGGTGGATGTAGGGGACACGTTTTGAACCCGAACCACCTAAAAATCCTATTCTCCTGTGTGGTTTGCTTCATCGCATATTTTTGTGAGTGGGCCCTGCACGTAGTTGAGTGGTTCTTCATTCCAACATTGTTCCGATGTGTTCATCTACTCGTGTTCACGCGAGAGATCATGTTCACAAGAGAGTGAGTGCTTGTATGCCTAAAACTCTTTCTAAATCTGCAGTTAACCTTTTTGTCAAGCATCTCGTCTATTGTAGTTTTTTGGGGGAGCAATCAATTCACCCCTCCCCTCTTGATTGCCACTCATCCAGGCACAACAATTGGTATCAGAGGTTTGGTCTCTGATTGAGTCGACCACATGGTCGCAGAGCGAGATCCTAGAGAATGGCTAACAGAGGGATGATGCCCGAAGGGCATTCGGTACACAGGCCTCCATTTTTTGATGGAACAAACTACCCTTATTGGAATAACAGAATGTATGTTTTCTTGCGTGCTCAAGAGTATGATGTGTGGAATGTGATTAATAAAGGTCCTTATGAATTACTTACAAATGAGGATGATTGGGATGATGAACATATCAAGAATTGTGCAGCTAACTTTAAGGCTATGAATATAATTCAGTGTGCTATACATCCCAATGAATATTCACGAATTTCTATGTGTGCCTCAGCGTAGGAAATGTGGAACAAGCTATGCTTGATTTATGAAGGAACATCTGAAGTCAAGGAGACCAAAGAAAATCTATTGGTCCGAGATTATGAGTTGTTTATGATGAAGCCAGAAGAATCTATTTCGGAGATGTTCGCGAGGCTGATGAAGATTATAAATGGTTTGAAGGCTCAAGGTAAGGAATATTCAAACCAAGATCTTGTAAGGAAGGTACTGAGATCACTATCACCATAGTGGCATACAAAGGCCACTGTAATTGAGGATTCAAAGGATCTCAGCACCTTGACATTGAATGAATTAATTGGCTCCTTGATGACATACGAAATTAATATCAAAAGGAGCGAGGAGGATCACAAAAAAAGAAGGTGGCTACAACATTGGCGTTGAAGGTAAACACACAAGAATCTGAAGGAAGTGAGGAAGACATCATGGCTAATATTGAAGATGAGGAGCTTGTTGCTATGATCACTAGAAGGGCAAGAAAATTTGTCAAGAAAACTAGGAAGTCCGGTGTTCAGTTCAGAAAAGGACCAAGAAAGCAAGGTTCTAAGAAAAGTGAAAGTAGCAAGAAGGATGATGTGATCTGCTATGAATGCAAGAAACCTGGTCACTTGTGGGGTGAGTGCCCCAATTTGATGAAGAAATTCAAGAAAGGTAGATTCAAGAAGCCAAAAGCCATGGTCGCCACGTGGAGTGACGAGGACGAGGAAGGGTCTGGGAATGAAGATGACTTGGATGAGCTAGTTCAGAATTTGTGTTTCATGGCAAATGAAGACGACTCAAATGAGGTAGATTCTGAATCTGAATCCCTTACATGTGAATAGTGGCAAATTGCATATGAATCACTATATGAAAAATGCAAAAAGTTTAAATCTAAAAACAAACTCCTGAAAAAGAAAGTGGAGCATCTTGTGCATGTTGAAAGTCCATGTGAAAATTGCACCGCTTTAAAATCTGAAATTGAAAAACTTAAACATGAAAATGAGATTCTTGTGTCTAAAATTTAGTTGTTTGAAGAAGAGAGTTCATGCATGCGTAAAGACCAAGGTACCTTTATTAAAATGCATGAAGATTTGAAGAGGGATTTAGAACAAGAAAAGTTGGAAAGAAATGCATGTAATCAAGCAAAGGAAATGGCTGAAAATAAAATTGAATCATTGATGCATGAAATAAATGAGTTGAAGAATGCTCTTGCAACTTTTGAAAAAGGGAAACAATTGATGAACACTTGTGTGGATTCTCATGAAGGAACCTCACGACATATCTTTGAAAAGAAAAAAAACATTACAACCTAATGCACACACAACACTTTGAGTACCAAGAGGTTCATCATTCTCCTCATCAACCACACATTTGCATAAATCATCTATGAATGTGAAAGGGAGGAGAAATAGTGATATAAGAGTCATTACATGCTTTTATTGTGGAAGGTTAGGCCATGATATGTATGTTTGCAGAACTATGAAGTTTGATGATGAAAACATTGCAAGAATGACAATTAGGACATTCATGCCTTATGTTTCTAACCATCATGGACCCAAGCTTGCTTGGGTACCAAAAACTCCATAAGTACTCTCATTGATTTTGCAGGTCTGCTTGAGGGCACAAAGGAACAAATGGTATTTGGATAGTGGATGTTCACGACATATGACTGGAAACAAGGAAATGTCTGCAGACCTGTAAGAAAAGGATGGTGGAGTGACAGCTTTTGGCAGAAAAGACAAAGGAAAAATTATCAGAGAAGGTAAGATATGTAAGAATCAAACTCACGTCATTGAAGATGTTTTGCTTGTGAAAGATTTGCGTCATAATCTCCTAAGCATAAGTCAACTTTATGACAAGGGATGCAATGTGACTTTTGAATCCACTCACTGCACTGTGGTAGATAGAAATAGTCATGAAATAAAGTTCATAGGGTTTAGACACAATAATGTATATATGATAGATCTAGATGATGCTTCACATGACAATCTGTGTTTAGTTGCCAAAAATACTGATGATGCTTGGCTTTGGCATCGCCGTCTTGGGCATGCCAGTTTTAATGTGCTGTTGAAATTGTATAGAAATAATTTGGTTGTTGGTTTACCTAAGTTGAAGCTTATTGATGAAAGAATTTGTGGGGCATGTAGTAGAGGCAAGTAGACAAGAACATCTTTCAAGTGTAAGAATGCGGTAACCACTTCTAGGCCCCTTGAATTAATCCATATTGATTTGTTTGGACCAAGCAGAACACATAGCTTGGGTGGTAAATTATATGGATTTATGATTGTAGATAACTTTTCAAGATATTGCTGGGTATATTTTCTCATGCATAAAAGTGATGCCTTGATGGAGTTTGAAGCATTTTGCAGGTTAGTTCAGAATGAAAAGGGGTGTTCCATCAAGGCCGTGCGGAGCGATCATGGTAAGGAATTTGATAATCATGAGTTCAGCAATTTCTGTAGGGCTCAAGGATATATGCACAATTTCTCCACACCAAGGACCCACGAGCAAAATGGGGTCATTGAGAGGAAGAATAGGACACTAGTTGAAATGGCCAGGACTATGCTAAATGAGAACAACTTGCCGAGGTACTTCTGGGCTGAAGCCGTGAACACTGCATGCTATATAATCAACCGAGCCATGGTAAGGCCATTGTTAAAGAAAACACCTTATGAGCTATATCGAGGCGAGAAACTAAATATTTCTTATTTCAAACCTTTTAGCTTTATTTGTTACATCCACAACAATGGCAAGTTGGATTTCGCAAAATTTGACCTTAAAAGTGACAAGGGGATCTTTCTTGGGTACTCCCTTAGCTCAAGAGCCTATCGAGTGTATAACTTGAGAACTCTTGTAGTTGAGGAAAGTCCCCATGTCATTGTTGATGAATCATCATCCAAGGGAACTAATGAAAAATCTATCTTGCAAGAAGAAGAAATAGAAGATGATGATACGGGAAAGATGTTAGAGAGTGTTGAGAAACAAGGAGTTGAAGAACAACAAGAAGTTGGTGGAAATCAGGAAAATCAAGTTGAACAACAACTACCAAGGCAATGGACTTTTGCAAAGAACCATCCGCCGGAGAATGTCATTGGCAATGTAGAAGAAGGAATAAGGACGCAATCCTCCTTCAGGAAAGTTGAAAATCTAGATTACATAGCCTTACTTTCACAATTTGAACCTCACACCATAGAAGATGCCTTAAAAGACGATTCCTGGATCATGGCTATGCAAGAAGAACTACACCAGTTCCAAAGGAACAAAGTGTGGTTCCTCATGCCACGTCCTAGAGACCACTCAGTGATCGGAACAAAATGGGTTTTCCGAAACAAAACAAATGATCAAGGGGTGGTAACTAGGAACAAGGCCAGGCTAGTAGCCAAAGGCTATAGTCAGGAGCTAAGAATTGATTTTGATGAGTCCTTTCCTCCAGTAGCAAGACTCAAGGCATTGAGGATTCTATTAGCTTTTGCATGTTGCAATCTAAATTGTTTCAAATGGATGTTAAGAGTGCATTCTTAAATGGTTATATCCATGAGGATGTGTATGTGGAGCAACCGCCAGGGTTTGAAGACACGGAGCATCTAGACCACGTGTACAAGCTAGACAAAGCCCTTTATAGTCTGAAACAAGCACCCCGTGCATGGTATGAACGGTTAAGTGAATTTCTCATTCAAAACGGATTCAAACGAGGTAATGTCAATCAGACCCTTTTTACACAATTGAATGGTAAGGAAATTCTAATAGTTCAAGTATATGTAGATGACATCATTTCTGGCTCCACTAAAGATGCTCTCAGTAAAAACTTTGTAAAATTAATGCAAAGTGAGTTTGAAATGAGCCTTATGGGAGAGCTAACATTTTTCTTGGGATTACAGGTGACACAGATGACTGATGGTTTATTCATAAACCAAAAGAAATATGCTATGGAGCTACTCAAGAAATTCAATCTAACCTCAACCAAGTCACAACCAACTCCCATGTCCACATCTTTAAAGCTTGACCATGATGAGCAAGGTGAGCCAGTCAATCAAACCCTTTTCAGGAGCATGAAAGGATCCTTGTTGTATCTGACTGCCAGCAGGCCCGACATTAAATATGCAGTATGTTTGTGTGCTAGATTTCAATCGAATCCTAAAGAGTCTCATATGTCGGCCGTGAAACGCATCTTTCGATATATTACTAGTACTTGTGAATTAGGACTGTGGTTTCCGCGTAGTTCATGTCTTGAATTGGTTGCATATTCTAATGCTAAATACGCGGGTTGCAAAATAGACCAGAAGAGCACAAGTGGGTACTGCCAGTTCCTTGGAGGTTGCTTGGTTTCATGGGCCTCCAAGAAATAAAATTTTGTTGCATTATCAACCGTTGAGGCCGAATACGTGGCCGTAGGTAGTTGTGTTTCCCAAGTGCTCTGGATACAACAACAATTGATTGATTTTGGCATAACACTTAAAAACACAGCCACTCTATGTGATAACACCTCTGTAATAAATATATCAAAAAATCTGGTGCATCATTCTCGCACGAAGCATATCGAAGTTAGGCACCATTTCCTGCGTGATCATGTAAGCAAAGGAGACGTCGAAATAAAATTTGTTGATACAAATAATCAAATCGTAGATATTTTCACTAAACCTCTAAATGAATATAAATTCACTTCTTTTAGGAGAGAATTCAACATTTGTCGTTTAGAAGGTTAGTGAATGTCTTGCAAATTGGTTGTCTCATCTCTTGCACTTGCATTTGTTTTTATTCATAAGGAGTCCCTTGCATTAGTAATTTCCTTTGGTCATGCATGTGCATCATCATGGTGTGTGTATCGCATTTTGAATGCTTGGATGTGAAATCTCATTGTATGATGTGTGCTTTATTACAAACGCCTAAATATGAACTCCTTTGGTTTCCTATGACTCCATAGTCCTTGGTAAATAAAGCTTGGCCACAAGAACTTCAGGTTGAAATTGAGTTCAGGAAGGTCAAAAATGGAAATTGGTTGTGTATGATTGACTATGTCCTTGAACATCCCTAAATTGATACTCCCACTCATCCCATCAATTTAATTGCTCAAATTATTCCCAAAGTCAATTGGGGTGTAAGCCATATTCCTTGGACTTCAATAATCCATCAAAAGTAGTTACTGAAATCATTTCATAAGGGATACAGGGCGGTGTTGACATCAAGAGTCGACACTTGCCTCTGGGTCCTATTTTTTTTGTCGCGGGTAGAACAGGATGAAATCGGTGTCGACACCTTCCGGTCGCGCCCCCTTTCACAAACTGATCTGCAGGGGTTCGAACCTCGTTCGCACCTATTCGAACCACCTTCATTTCATGCCCTAAAGCCCCTACGCATCCCGTGCCACCCTTCTTTCATCCCCACACCCTCTTTCTTGTAGCACCTAAGCCCTTCCAGTCCTAGAGAATGCGGATGACGCAGCGGCAATCGCGAACCAGCCTTGCCCGAGCATCCGTGGCCTTTCCTTCGGCCTTGTCCCCTGGAGCGAGGGTGAACTTGTGGAGAAACATCCCATCTGACGTAAGGGCTCCATCGTTGAATAGATTGACCCATTTTTCTTCTCTTCCGTCTCCATTCGAAGTGGTTTCCACATGGCTCCAAAGAGGCATGCGTTGGGTAAAGAAAACGCTGCGGAATTAAGCAGAAAAAGGAGTTGCGGGGCAAGAGCAAGGAACTTCAAGCTGTTTAGTAAAAGCCCATGCCCGCACAATTCAAGATGATGGATCGGAAAGTTCTCCGACCTCGAGCAGTTGATTTCCTGAACTTACATAAAGCACTCCCTGAACTGCTCCCATTGATGGAGAAACAACCAAATCGTGCTTCATTTATGGCAAACCACCGCAAAATCTATCATTCACTTGTGCATCAGTTCTATGGAAACATGATTGTTAAAGATAGCAAGTATATGATGTGGTGAATGGACAACCTATTCATCTTACGAGCCAATTTTTAGCTTATGCTTTTGATTTGCCTGATGCTGGACAAACTTATGGAGATGCCATGTATAATGACCACGAGGTATATGAGCTAATGACGGGGGAAGAAATGAAGAACAAGTCACTTAGTGGATTAAATGCCAACCATTTCCCTCCTTTATAGCGCATTCTCCATCATATGCTGACTACAATTTTGCTTCCAAAGGCAGGAGGGAGAGAAAAAGTCACAGACTCACAAATGTTCCTTCTCTACTGCATTCTGCAAGAAGAACCAATCATTTTCCCCACTATTTTTCTGGAACACATCACTAGCTGTCAGCACAACAGAAATAGAACACTTCCCTATGTCGCTGCCTTAACTGCCATTTTTCGCACGGTGAACATTCCATTAAGCAAGGAGCCTTGTCAAACTTTAAGAGAGGTAGATATTTATACTATTCATTCAATCTACAAAAATATGGGATATGAAAGGAATGCTCAAGGACATCTGGTTCGGACTCTCAAAATTGTGAAAGAAAAGGACCCTCAGGGAGACGGTGGATGTTCTCACTCACGATATAGCGGAATTGAAGCTTCATCACACCACGTATCTCCAGGATTTTCAGTCCATTAACACCTCCATTGATGCTCTTAAAATCGCCATGGATGCTCAAACCAAATTGTTCACTGCCATAGCTGATTATATTCGTAATCCTCCTCCTCCACCTTCCTCCGGGTCTGATTGATTCCTACTATTTCATGTTGGCGATGCTATTCCATTCCCTTTCCCCCCTTTTTTTGTTGATGCCAAAGGGGGCGATATATCTATGTTGCTACTTATGTTACTTGTGTGTCACAAGCTTTGGTGTTGCATGCTTGCATGTTTACATACCTTTAGTCATTAGTTAAATCATAGCATGGCATGATTAGTTAGTTGGTCAATTAGTTTGATGGTTCACAGGTCTCCTCATGAAAAATTAAATTATGGCTGTGGGAACTCTTTTTGTTGATGCCATTTCGATCAATTTGTGAAAGCCTGTGGTTCATTGCATGAATGATCAATTTGTGAAAGCTTGTGGTTCATTGCATGAATTTTCAATTCAATGATAAGGTTGTCATGAATGCTTGATGGATTGTTACATGGAATGAACATGGTCTTTATTACACTTACATACTGATTAGTCTCGTCTCTTCGAACCGTAGCAAATAGTAATTTGTCATCATCAAAAAGGGGGAGATTGTTGCCCCCAAGGGTATGATGTGTGGCTTGAAGAGTTTTGATGATGACCGAATGCAATGTGACTTGGAATTGTTTGAGTGGATTATTGCTTTGCTCTCAAGATCCTAAATCTTTTTTTATATAAACGAGACCTTAGAGAAATTTTGAGGGGAAGCACAGTTTGTGCTTACTCCATCAAAAAATCTCCGGCCCTACTCTTATTGATAAAGAAGATTACAAAATCAATGATCCTTTGCAATGTGGATTTGGGTAAAACTATGTTGAACTGAATATAAAATGGTAGCACTTGAATTTGAAAAATCAAGGTAAGCTCCTTGAAGAAATGATTGATTTGTGTGTGATGCCTCAGGAAACTCCTTTGAATGGACATAGGAAATCTATTTGGGTTGAGCTCTCCTACATAACAAGGTGACTGCAGGATAAATGTAATGTGTAAAGCTTCACTAAATACTCATGGTACCATTATACAAGGGAAATGCAATGAGTAAGTTGTTCAATTAATATTGATACAAAGCTAATTCCCTTATAGTGTTTCTGCCGGTTGCAAGATCTCTTAAAACCCCATTCATCATGTCAAAACCCTGGTGAGGTTGTAGATTTTTTTTCTGGTAGAATGGGTCTTTTTGCATTCAAAAGAACTAGGTGTCGACACCTGGTGTTGACACCAAAATTCCTGCGTTCTGCCTACCCTTCAGTTTAAAAGGCCTAGGGACCAAGTGTCGACACTAGGTGTCGACACCTATTCCCAGGTGTTCTGGCCGAGCGTGTTTTGTTTAGCCCGTGGTGCAAGTGTCGACACCAGGTGTCGACACCTCGGCGGCACAGTCCGGTCCCGACTTTTGTGAACCGGCTCGAAACCCTATCAACCTCGATCCCAATGCTTACTAATGAATGGTCCGTGGATCCCTCGACTCCCCCAAGTGTGGAGACATGATTTGGGTATAAATAGAAGCTCCTAGGGCGTCCATTAAAGGAAGGTTTTAAGGTTTACACGATTTTGTTCTTTTTCTTGGGCAGAGCGGCGGCTGCAGTAAGAGGCTCTCTACATGGGTCAATTTGAGTGCCAAAGCTAGTGGAGGAGAGCTAGATTTCATCTTCCCAATGGTCCTTTGTTGGTTGCTGCGTGGATAATCGAGTTATACACGGTTTGAGCCAAGAATTGGCTGCGAACTCTCAAGAACGCCCATCAACCTACTGAAAAGCCCAAGAACATCCGATGAAATGAAAGGGGGAGCTCTATCCATTGAAAAATCAGTAGCATTTTGATTTCTCTAGTTCCTCTTGGCTCTTTCCTGAAAATATGCTGTAAAGGTTAACACTTTGAACTCGGTTCTTGTGTGTTTTGCTCGTGAATGGAGACACGAGCATGTGTGTGTGTGTAGGTGGCCTAGCTCGACTACCGTGTGGGTGGTTGTTGTTGTATACAGCATGTGTGGCTCACATTTTAGTGGAGTGTTAATCCTCCCTAAGTGAGGGGTGTACGTAGGGGACACGTTTGTGAACCTAAACCACCTAAAAACCCTCTGCTCCTGTGTGGTTTGCTTCGTCGCATATTTTTATGAGTGGGCCCTGCGCGTAGTTGAGTTGTTCTTCCTTCCAACATGATTCCGTTGTGTTCATCTACTCGTGTTCATGAGAGAGATCACGTTCGCATGAGAGTGACTGCTTGTATGCCTAAAACTCTTTCTAACTCTGTAGTTAACCTTTTTTTCAAGCATCTCATCTATTGAAGTTTTTTTGGGGAGCAATCAATTCACCCCTCCCCTCTTGATTGCCACTCATCTGGGCACAAGTCTGAAGAGTGAAAGAGCTCATTGTAGAGAGGAAGAAGAAAAATAGAGTGCCGTGAGAAGATCTGAGAGAGAAGTGAGACCGAGAGGTTTTGTTCTGTCCTGACTCCTGGATAAAATCCAGAGTCAGATCACTCCAGTGGAGCTATGTTTTTCTCAATTCTGTCATCGTTTCTTTTGTTTCTTAGTCTTTAATTTTAACTCTTTGTAAGCTGTGTATCAACAGAGCAAGCTGTGGTGCTCAACGGGCGAGGTGTGATCCTTGGACAGCAAGCTGTGTTGCTTAGCGGGAAAGCAAGCTGTGAGGCTCAGCGGGTTGTAGGGATTTTATCCCCAAAGCTGTGGATCAGCAGATTCAAGATGTGTGGTAGCAGAATCCTTACTCAGTTGAATAAGGGGTGGACTTAGATCTCAGGCTCGAGATCAAACCACCTAAAAACTGAATTGTCTTCTGTGTGATTGCATATCTCTTCTGATTTGCAATTAGATGAATGCATAGGATTGCTTATTGCTAGCATACGTTTAATCTGGCTAATACATTCCTCTGTTATATGTCCCTCTCTGATCTAACCTCTGCCGCTTACCAAACCTGGATGTCTGACTGATTCCTGAATTTGAATTGTGACAACTCTTTATTGTTACTGAGAATTGTCTTGAAATTCTTTCATCTATTGCTTGCATTGTGATCAATCGTTTAGTGGTATATAAAAAGGCTTAGTCAGAAGGATAGGTTATGCCTATTTGGGAAACTGACCTTTGCGTGAGGAGATTTTCTAATCAACCCTCCGCCTAGTACTATACTGAGTTGATTGATTTTCTTTTAATGCTCACAGTGATTGAATAGCTATTTCATATCTGATTCTTCTGTTGATAATCCTGATTGCTATTGGTGTTTTTATTCATAGTACATTTTAATTCGGCACTATTTTTTTTAACTATTGTAGAATCCTGCAATTGGGGTAGATCTATTCACCCCCCCTCTAGATCTGTAGTTCATCCCTTTTCACTCACATTAATGAGAAGCACCAGTATCAAATAACATGAATGCAAGATGGGAATAGATTTGATTGGTACCTTCCATTAGCTCATCATCCTTGGGCGCTTCATCACCATCCAGAACAGCGTTAAGACGAGCATGTCGCTTTCGTCCACCGCTGGAAGATTGATCCTTCATGAGGGGGCAATCCGGCATACGTTGCTCCCGACTTCCACATCTTAAGCAAGCGCCAAGACGCTTCCAACATTCCTCTGTCGCGTGGTCAAATTTCTCGCAGAACGTGCAAGCCGCCATGACTTGCTTATCTTCCTCCTTCACCTTTTTGTTCTTGTGGTAGCCACTACAACTCCCATTCTGGGATCTCTTCTTACTATCACGGGATTTGTAAGGTTCCGTGATGATGAACTTCTCCTTCTTTCCATGCCGATCCATCTTTCGACTAGACTCCTCTCCTTTGCCTTTGAGTTTCTCGACCTTTTCTAAGGTCCTTTCATATAGATGGGCTCATTGGACCATCTCTGCATAGGTCCGAATATTTTGCGAGCCAAGTTGTTGAATGAAGATGGGCCGTAGCCCGTCCATGAAACGATTAGCTTTAAGAAGATCTGTGCTCACTAAATGTTGAGCATAGGGTGCTAGGCGAGAGAATTATAATTCATACTCTGCCACCGTCACCATGCCTTGACGCAACGAAGTGAACTCTGCCACCTTCCTCTCCTTAACATGTTATGAGAAGTATTTTGCTCAAAAGGGTGTGAGAAATCCCTCCCAAGTGTGTGGTGCGTCTTGAGGTGGTGCTGGAATAGATTTCCACCAAGTACGTGCATCCTTGTTGAGTTGGAACGTGACGAGACGAACCTTCTCTTGGTCGGCACATTGCATGACCTTGAATATATGATTCATTTCATCCATCCAATTCTCTGCTTCATCTGGATTGGAAGAACCAAAAAATCACGGAGGGTTTAGACTTTGAAAGTTCCCATGTTAGTTGCCGGCACCAGCCCTCTCGCCAGCTTGGGCCATATTCTGGAGTGCCTGGGTAAGACCTGCAACAGTCTGTTGCATCCCGTCCCAGTCAACACGGTGTGCCATCATGAAAATAAGGTACCTGAGACGATAATCAACTAGTTAATTCCCATGGAATTAATAGAATTACTTTAGAGAAAATTTCTAATTTACTATCTCATCTTAGCTCTACCCATTCTCACAGGGTTGGAAATTTCTTTCTGGCTCATAAGATTGGGTCCTTAATCCTTAGACTTAGCCTATGACATGATATTTTCCTAGGACATACTCATGTCTAGGCTCTGATACCACTTTAACTATCGCGCCCTGAGGTTATGCAGCGGAAACAATCGCGAACGTGAACAGTCGGCTAGTACGCTCAAGCAAGAAATATAACCAGAGTGCTAACACATTCACACATAAGAAATGAATGCACAATCTTAGCTTTATTTAAATAATAATCAAAAGTACATAAGGTTGACTCTTGACTCTTTGACTAACTAGACTCAATAAAATGGTAAATTACATAGCGACTCTTGACTATCAACTAATGACAATCTAAGGCTTCGCTTCTTCTTTAATCACTCTCGGATCCATCACTTGAATAATCTGAATCCGACCCGCTAGAATTTCTTGAAAAAGATTGAAAAAGTAGAGAATGAGCACACATGCCCAGTAGGTATCTTCGTATCAACATGAAGGTAATGTTTAAGTAATTAATATTTTTAGCTCTAGAGTATAAGATAAGTCATAAAAATACGTTAAAACACGTAAATAAACCAAAGTAACACAAATAACAAGATATGATCAAGGTGAGATATGAGAATTCATGTAGACTTGGAAATATGATCAAGCGAGAATATAACATGAATGTAATTTGACCGTTCATGAACAAGAATGTACTTTTTCATAATCATAAAGGCTATGCACTAGAAAGTCATGTAACAAGATGTACTAACAAGCATGTAATTTCACAAGATTACCTCGTGAAAATTTGGGGATTTCACCCGTTTATAAAAAAAGTACTCCCGGCGCAATGCGACGCCAGTATTCATCATACCCCATAGTTTATAGTATGTTTCCGGCTATCTGTAGAGGGGACTAGAGTGGAGCCCTTGGACACTGTCCGTGTCCGCTGTTGCATCTTCAAGTTATAAATCAAGCTACTTCCACGAGAAATATCAATAATGTATGTCCTTAATGAACAAGTTCAAAATATAGTTTTATGATAACAATTATCAAGGTAAGAATGCACCAATTAATAATATGTGAGTTCAAAGATTGATATAGAATAAGGTTATGCCATGGAGAAAATTTGGCAGCGTAACGGCACATTCTTTAATTCCCATAATTCATTACGTAGGTTTGGAAACAAAGTGTGAGGTTCTAGATAATCATAGACCATCTAGGATCATAGAAAAAATCAACCCTTGGGTCAAACCTTGGGTTAATCAACACTTAGACATCAAACGGTCATATCAGGGTCGTTTCTGAAATAGTAGTCGTTTACTAGACCGTTTGTGGATCTATGCGGTCATGATTGGACCGTTTAACAACAGAGTCGATGAAACGAATGAACTGGAACAATGCAGTCAAGGCAGGGCCGCTATGCGTCCTTGGCGGTTAGGTAAATGACCGCTACCAGAATCTGGCGGTCTCCAGGGGGGCGCTAAGGTCCAGAACCGACAAAACACCGGTAAAGTGCTTTCTAGATAATTGGGTTTTGAGGGTACAACTAGCTCCGCATCCTAGTGGGAATCCCAGGCTCACGGAGTCTTATGGAGGTCTTGAAACAAGATCACCTAGTCCGGTGGAAGAAATATCTAACAGAGAGGATCACAAGTCCAAGATTGTGTACTTATAGTGTAAAGTGTATCTAATGACATCGTACAGGAATACGTGCCATATACTTAAGAAATAACTCTAGATGAGAAGGGATCGTGATAAAACAGCGATCAAATCAAAACCAGGCAAGTCCACGAACCATATGAAATTTAAGATAAATACAAGAGTATATGGTTTTGGCATGAAATTATCATAAGTTTAAAATAAGTCCAAAGTGCATAAAGAACATGAAATCTACTAAGATGAACAACTAACATAACCAAGTTTATGAATACAATAACAGGAGTAAGACCTAATTAGCTAGGCTTATCATATGATAAATAGGACTATTCTATATTATGTTTCGGGTTAACAATAATACAGAACTTAGAAAACTAAAGCGGTCTCGGGAGAACCGTTTTATGGCCTTTAGCGGTCTATCATAGGGCCACAAAAGGGACTCTGGCTATCTGAGGAAGACCGTTTCTTCTGTTGTGGAGCAAGGCCCGGATTCAGAGGGGGGGGTGAATGAATCCCTCTAAAAACTTTGCTCAAATAAAAACTTAAATCAACCTGATATGCGGAATTAAAGTAAACAACTGTAGGGCTGAGAGCCCACACATAACGTCAACTATAGTAAATCAAATGTATACAATCGGTGCTCAGGTAAACCAAATACCCACAAGACAGGAAATATAGGTCGAGCCTAAGCATACATCTAGCGAATCAGACAGAGCAATCAAACCACGATGGATGGAAAGTTTTTAGGTGGTTCCGCCAGAAACACAGTCTGCCTACGTCCACCCCTCACTCCAAACCAGAGTGAGGCTTCCCATGCAATAGCAAGAACCGAAGACTCAGTCTGCAAATAGACGCTGCCTAACAGCTTGACAAACTGAGGGAGACAAATCCCTCACACCAAGTTCTGCAACTCACAGAAGCTTGGCACCTGGACTTGCTACCCACAAGACCAGAACCGAAGACAATCCTCCCTTCCTCCAAATCGGAGGGTAACCCACAAATAGCACACCACTACTTGCAAACCGGATAACACTTCTCCCTTCTCCTGAGTCCACATGAGGAACCCGAACTCAAAACAGAGTGTCGGAAGCACACGAAGAAAATGCAAAAATGGGCAACCAAAAGAAAAATCAAAAGGAAAAAGACAATAACAATAATCTCCAGTAAGCACGGTCGTTCTGGATTTGATCCACGAACAGACTAGACAGATCTTCAGAATGAGTAACTGCACTTTCTCTTTCTCTCTTTTTGCTTCCACAATCTCTTCCTCTAGGCTCTCTCTTCTCACTTCTCAGCTCTCTCACTCTCTGGCAACTCCTTCTTCTCGTTCTTTTTCTTCAACTGCTAGCTCTCTTTTGTTTTCTTCTAGAGGCCTCTTCTTCCTGCACCACCACTCTTTTCTATCTTGGCCCTTCCTTCTTCGAAGGGTATATAGCTTCTTATAGGAACAGGGGATCGGTAAGAATGAACCAAAAGAATTCTACGGAGACTCCCATTCATCCACGTGTTCAGGAATGAGGCTTCTTTTCCCTAGATCACGTGCCTATCATTTCTCCCCTTCTTTCTTTTTCATGGGTCAGCCTTGTGCCTTTTAAGAGCTCAGGTGACTCTCTTGCGAAGGAAATTGTTCCCTGTAAAAGACAGAGTATTGTTTAGCTTCACTTGCAGAAATTTAGAGTTCATCACGTGGATGCAAACCTTGCACAACCTTAGGCTTATTCAAACCAGATATACACTGACAGGGAAATGCGCAAGCAGACATATCCACAGACCTAACCCAAGTGCTATAATGCTTTGCACCGAGTTGTAGTGTACGGATAGGAAGCGACAAACATGCAAGGCTGTACTGACTTCTGAAAGCAAAATGCGAGATATGCACTGAGACTAGTATAATGATAAAATGTCATACACATAGAACGGACATGCACACATATGCACGAACTTTGTATGGAAGATGCACCGAGGTAAAGATTGCACAGACTCTAAGCCACGTAGGACGCAATGTGAGACATGGGATATGCACAAAGTTTAAGACATATGAGATGCAAGGTTAGATGGACACAAGCACTGACTTTGACTAACCAGGAGATGCACGGAGTTAATGTTATTCAGAAGGGAAAGTATGCACCAGTCAGGATATGCAGTCCAAGCAGGAACTGCACCGAGCTGATAAAGAGAAGTACAAGACAAAGCTTGCACCAAGTTGTGTTTGCACTGAGATGAAGAGACTAGGTTGGGCTGACCAAGAAAGATCTGCACCGAGATGCTGGTCAGAGATGAGCTTAATCAGAGAGAGAGATACACGACAAAGCTCGCACCGAGTCAAGAGAGGCATGATGCATTAGGATGCACCGAGAAGGAGGCTTATCGACAGTATGTGAGCATGAGCAGAGCTTGCACCGAGAAGCACTTATGTGTGAGGTGCACGAAGTTGCATCGAAGGATTATGAGTGAGACACTGCATGCACTGACTATGACTTAGTCTATGACATAGCATGGACCACACGGACCATACTCAACAGATGAAATTGGAGAATTAAAGCACCAATGGCTAAGCATGATTCATCACAAAGTCATTATCAAGACTAGGGTTTCCAGACATGAGTAATCCATCATGCAAACAGTTCACAAGGATTAATCAGATATTCTAATCAGATGCACTGACCACAATTCTATCATACATGACTCAGAAATTATCATTATCAAAACCAGGGTTCCAACAATCTCCCCCTTTTTGATGATGATAACCTAAGGAGTCATGTAAGATAATTCACATAATAAATTGAGTGAAAACAATTTATGTCATGCATATAACAACCACTGTTTCAGCACAACAAGCAATACGAATCAGGTGTTAAACAGCTACCATCAGAACTCTAAGATTCATCAAAAACTTAAAGACATCCATAGGGAAGGTTTAAAGTTATCTACAAACAAAAAGTTTTAAGTTTTCTAAAAGGAATTTTTTAAAGTCAAAGTCATCCAAGATTCACAAAAAAAATCATCAGCAAAAAAGGTCATCGGCCTAGCATCAAAAAATAGATCACAGCTACTCAGCAGATCAGATTACATGACGATTCCTCTCCCCCTTTGTCATTATCAAAAACCATGAGAGCTTCTGGGGTCTCTCGAATCTCTGGGAGGTGCAGAACTTGAGCTTCCACGTTGAGGGTGTCTATCCAGGATGGAATGCTGAAGAGACTGCAAGGAGTTGGACAGTTGCTCAAAGCAGTAAAAAATTGTTCCGCTAATACTGGCCGAGAGAAAGGACATATCCGCTTGCTCTGTGAAGAATTTTTCAAGTCTGGCTACAACGGCAGCAACTTCAGATTGAGCTTGGTCCAATGATGTACGGATCTCCTGTTGACCAGTGAGGAAGGGATGATCTAGAGTCCTCATCTTCGCAAGCTCAATGTTGATATCGTAGGTCTTGTCGAGGATAGTGACAAGAGTCTTGTAAGAATTGGTCTGAGTGTTCTGAACACTTCTAACTGCCTCCCCGATTCCATCAATCAGACCTAAGAGCTTTCCTAAGAACTCTTGCATTGTATCATCTGCCCTCCGTTTTTCAGCCACAAATTGTGTCCACTGCGTATTCACTCTGAGCTCTAGAAGATGTAGTCTTGTGCTCATTTTATTCAGATAAATATTTGTGTACATAAGCTGGGAAGACACCATCTTACTCTGATTTTGAACCAAGGTTGACAGATTGTTGAGCAAATCAAAGATATTCGGCTCACTATTGGCTTCAGTAGAACTTGCAGACATAGTGCTTGAATCAGGATGCTCGACATGGTAAACCGGATGATCTTCCTCAAGGATTTGTGTATCCTCGGCAAAAGGTTCAGCTGGATCCTTAGACACTTTGCTTCCAGAAGATTCCCCACTAGCTCTTTTCCTTTCCTTTTCTTTCCTTCTGGAACTTCTTTGCTTTTCTCGGCCTTTATTTCTTCGAGATGGACAAGTTCATCGGCCTTCCTTTTTCCTTGGGCATCTCCAGAAGGCCCCTCCTCGCTCTTGCTCTCAGAGACATTTTCTCTTTCGGTCATGCTGGTGTCTTGAGTTGGCGGCAGATGCTCCTCAGACACCTTCAATTGCCCCTTGCCCTTCATTGACGGAGAAGACATCACGGAAGATGGCGATGGAGATGAGAGCGACCCCTTTCTGGAAGGGTGAATGTAGATGTCGAAGAAGGTGAAGAGAATGTGAAGAGGCGAGTAGCAGAACAACGGAGAGGGAAAAGAAAGAACTGGAGAGGCGCTCACGGCGGAAAGTCGTGAGAGTGGGAATGAATGACTGGGCGTTTATAGGGAAACTTGAGCGACACTCTAGGGTAAAATAATATATAAAATATATTATCGCTTTTACCCGGTGCACTTTTTGTACCCAAACTACCCTTCTCGTGTATATGATATTTTTCTTCACCTCTTTATGGTCTTGGGCGTATTTAGCTTATATCTTATACGTTTGTTGCTCAAAGAGTTCATCTTTTATTGCACAGCCAATGGAGATGAACATACTCCCTTTTTACACAGAACAATGTCCAGTTAATACGATTCATCAAAATTATTCATCATTTTCATAGAATAAGTCTGGCTTACAAAAGTATGTCTTATATTGCGTTTAAGTCCTGTTTCAGCTTCCGAAGAAGGACCAAAGTCAACCATTACCATGCATTCTTTTTCTTTTCCTCTATTCTTTTTTAAAGAAAAATGAGCATTCCAGTAGGACTGGTCTTTTTACACAAGGAGACATGTTTATCAGACACCAGAGTCCCTGGTTACTCAGCATAATCTACCTTTATGCCATCTTTTATGAACAGAGATAGCTCATTTCTTCATGACATAGTTTTTAGATTTCTTTAATCTAGATAACCAGTTTCTCAGAAATTTTGCCATTGCTCTGCCATTTTAGTTATATTACTTAATGGCGTATTCCCTGGTCTACATTCATATTAGCTTAAGGACATGATTTAATAGCACTCTATAAGACAACCTCTTCTACCAGTTTATCCCAAAACTCATGATTTTCAGATTGATGAATTCATTTAGTTGGACACTTCCAGATATAGAGATGTTTTCAGCTCCATTGAAATCCTTTCAAGAGTCCTCTTGAACAAGTTACTATAAGATATAATCTTTATAGGTTGAAGATCACTCAGCAGGGAAGATCAACATTTTTATACACTACTAGGAGTGGTGATGATAGAAATAATGCACCATGGACAAAGATAATAATGTTCCATACATTGCTCCCCCTAAGTGTCAGCCCAAGGGAAAGGAATTTAGATGAGAGGAGATGGATCATTTGATGATAAAGATGAAAGATGAAGAAGTGAGCTTTCCAACAACATTGGAGTAGAGGTCGAAATTGGTGTAGGGTTGCAGACAGCTTCAATCCAAGGACATCCTTAGCTAACTCTTGACCCAACCACTTCTGACTAGACCTGACAAATTCAGCTCATCAACTCATCTTGAATACTTCTAATTTTCAAACACACAAAGTGCACCAACTACTTCATTCCACTCAGAAAAGTTCAGCTCCTTTTTGCTGAGTGCCAAGATCCCAATCAAGCATCACTTTGTTTTTCTTGCAGATACACAGAAGTGTATTCATGTTTTATTTCTTGACGCATATGCAAGCATTCAATTGACTCCTTTTAGATTTTCATACCAGTGAACTGTGTAATGAACTAACATGTAGGGAGTGTGATAATTCATGTGGCATTCCATAGTTATGCAACAGCTTCAATCATTTGCATGCATTCATCTAGATTGTAGCGCAGAGTAATGGAACAGAGTTTGGAAGACTAACCTGAAATGTGCAGACTTGGGGTTTTCTTCTTCAAATGCCTTGGTTCATTTACCCCTTTTTATTTCTTGACCAAGGCATATCTGCAACAATTTGGTCAGTTTATTCCAGCAAGAACCCAAGCAACCTTGGGTCCTGTATTAACCCTAATAGGTGTTCTGAATAATTTTTTAGCCGCATTGTCATCAAGTTTCATCAAATAGCAATTAGTCATAGAATGTCCAAATTTTCCACAATATCTACATGCACCAATAGAGTTTTTAATATTATGATGCACATTGACAGAGCCACGAACTCTAGGTGCATTTTCATGGAAGTATCTATTTCTATCATGGGGGTTGTTCCTATTTATTTTGCTAAGTTTGTTTTCCTCAACAGGATGTCTAGCATTTTTGAAATTTGCCCGCCAATTTTGAAGGTGCCAACAGTCTTTGACTGTATGGCCATGCTTTCTACAGTGAGAGCATTTGAGAGAATTTCTTCTGAGCGAGCCTGACCAGCACTCAGTGGCCTTGTGGCCAATCTTGTTATAGTTAAAGCAAGTGATGTGCTGGTTCATTGAAACAAGTTTTCTCTTAAAACCATGTTGGCTTGCAGGGAATTTAACATGATATGAATGAGGTCTTTTCTTACCATTTCCAAACCAATAATGAGCAGCAGCGTGTCCTACTTTACCACAATTAGAACATGTGACACTCTTTTTCTGAGTGACAGGGAACATGGCCTGAAGATCCCTAGCATGCATTTTTCTGGCATTCAGATCATCTGATTCCATTAAGTTGCATTCATGCATCAAGTGACCAATCTTGTTACAGTAACAACATTTCTTGAATTCTCTTTTATGTGCATGTCTAGGTGTATTAGTGTGTTTTACAGCATGCACATTTTCAATATGAGTGTGATTCAATCCTTTCTTCACATGACTGGCATTTTCCATTTTTCCAGTTTATTTCTGATTTTTCTGAACATTTGGTTATTTTTCTGAGGTAGTGGCTACATTTGATGCTTTGATAAAGCTTGTCATTATCTTATTTTTGAAAGCCTTTTTGTTGACATTGTTGTAGCCTAACCCTTCCTTTTGAGCATTCACCTTAACTCCTAACAGTCTGTCCAGATTTTCTTTTCCATCAACAAATTTAGACAAAACTTTGTTCAAATCCTGAATTTTGTTTTCAAGAGATGCAATGTGTATTTCATAACTAGCAATCTCTTGATCGCTGCAATTGACAGCTTCATTCAACACTTTGTTGGTATTTTTGTATTCTTCGATCTCCTTTCTCAGCTCATCAATTTTTTCAGTTTCATTTGTACAGATGATTTTCCCTTTTTCCAAAGTAAGAAGTCTTTCAGACATGGCATTGTTCAACAGTTTTAATTTTTCAATTTCTTCTTTAAGCTTATCATTTTGAACTAATTCATTTATTAAAACTTGATCATCTAATTGGCTTCCTCTCTCCCTTTAAATTTAGAAGTTTCCTTCAGATCTTTTTGAAGATTTTCAATGTTTTTCTGCAACTCCATGTTTACAGATTTGATGGCTTCAATTTTTTAAGCTAACAAATTCTTCTCTTGTTCAAGTTTTCCACATTTTTCTTGGTTTTCTTTAACAGATTTTCTAAGGGAATCATTTTCAGATTTTACCTTGTTTAATTCTGAATTAACTTGTTCGAGATCCTTCAGAAGTTTCAGCAAATTTTGATTATCAGACTTACACGCATCATGCGATTGTTCCAGCTCCAAATAATTTTCATCTGTGAGATCAGAGATATTCTGACTAGTTTTCTTTTTCAATCTTTTGTATTGTTTTCTAAGTTTTTCATGTGACTCTAGCAGATCACCATATGCATTCTGCCAATCATTCAGAGTATAACTCTCGAAGGGGTTTACCTGATCATCATCCTCGTCTCCATCTTGGTTGCTACTTTCACAGCTTCCATTAGCCATCATGCAGCTGTCCTCCCTTTTTCTATGAGCTACTTTTAGTTTCTCCAGAACGTCCTTTGCAGACCTACAGTCAAGAAGAGAAGGAAGTAAGACCTTGTCAATAGCTGCTTTCATCAGATTCAAGACTTTCTGATTTTCCTTGTGTTTTAATCTGTGACTATCGGTCCACTTGGACATTTTCTTTGGTAATCTGTGAGGACCTTGTGAAATTAATTTTCATAGATCAGGATCAGTTGTGATTACACTTCTGCGCAGACTTGCGAACCACGAATCAAAATTCGAACCGTTGAAGATCGGCGGATGAGCCATGGATCTAAGACAGCAACCGGATACGTACCACACAGACACAGGATCCACTTAGAATCGATAGATCTGGGTAGTAAGAACCTGCTCTGATACCAATTATTGTGGAGCAAGGCCCGGATTCAGAGGGGGGGTGAATGAATCCCTCTAAAAACTTTGCTCAATTAAAATCTTAAATCAACCTGATATGCGGAATTAAAGCAAACAGATGCAGGGCTGAGAGCCCACACAGAACATCAACTAGAGTAAATCAAATGTATACGATCGGTGCTCAGGTAAACCAAATACCAACTAGACGGGAAATATAGGTCGAGCCTAAGCATACATCTAGCGAATCAGACAGAGCAATCAAACCACGATGGACGGAAAGTTTTTAGGTGGTTCAGCCAGACCCACAGTCTGCCTACGTCCACCCCTCACTCCAAACCAGAGTGAGGCTTCCCTTGCAATAGTAAGAACTGCAGACTCAGTCCACAAACAGACGCTGCCTAACAGCTTGACAAACTGAGGGAGACAAATCCCTCACACCAAGTTCTGCAACTCACAGAAGCTTGGCACCTGGACTTGCTACCCACAAGACCAGAACCGGAGATAATCCTCCCTTCCTCCAAACCGGAGGGTAACCCACAAATAGCACACCACTACTTGCAAACCGGAGAACACTTCTCCCTTCTCCTGAGTCCACATGAGGAACCCGAACTCAAAACAGAGTGTCGAAAGCACACGAAGAAAATGCAAAAATGGGCAACCAAAAGAAAAATCAAAAGGAAAAAGACAATAACAATAATCTCCAGTAAGCACGGTCGTTCTGGATTTGATCCACGAACAGACTAGACAGATCTTCAGAATGAGTAACTGCACTTTCTCTTTCTCTCTTTTTGCTTCCACAATCTCTTCCTCTAGGCTCTCTCTTCTCACTTCTCAGCTCTCTCACTCTCTGGCAACTCCTTCTTCTCGTTCTTTTTCTTCAGCTGCTAGCTCTCTTTTCTTTTCTTCTAGAGGCCTCTTCTTCCTGCACCACCACTCTTTTCTATCTTGGCCCTTCCTTCTTCGAAGGGTATATAGCTTCTTATAGGAACAGGGGCTCGGTAAGAATGAACCAAAAGAATTCTACGGAGACTCCCATTCATCCACGTGTTCAGGAATGAGGCTTCTTTTCCCTAGATCACGTGCCTATCATTTCTCCCCTTCCTTTCTTTTTCATGGGTCAGCCTTGTTCCTTTTAAGAGCTCAGGTGACTCTCTTGCGAAGGAAATTATTCCCTGTAAAAGACAGAGTATTGTTTAGCTTCACTTACAGAAATTTAGAGTTCATCATGTAGATGCGAACCTTGCACAACCTTAGGCTTATTCAAACCAGATATACACTGACAGGGAAGTGCGCAAGCAGACATATCCACAGACCTAACCCAAGTGCTATAATGCTTTGCACCGAGTTGTAGTGTACAGATAGGAAACGACAAACATGCAAGGCTGTACTGACTTCTGAAAGCAAAATGCGAGATATGCACTGAGACTAGTATAATGACGAAATGTCATACACATAGAACGGACATGCACACATATGCACGAACTTTGTATGGAAGATGCACCGGGGTAAAGATTGCACAGACTCTAAGCCACGTAGGACGCAACGTGAGACATGGGATATGCACAAAGTTTAAGACATATGAGATGCAAGGTTAGATGGACACAAGCAATGACTTTGACTAACCAGGAGATGCACGGAGTTAATGTTATTCAGAAGGGAAAGTATGCACCAGTCGGGATATGCAGTCCAAGTAGGAACTACGCCGAGCTGATAAAGAGAAGTACAAGACAAAGCTTGCACCGAGTTGTGTTTGCACTGAGATGAAGAGACTAGGTTGGGCTGACCAAGCAAGATCTGCACCGAGATGCTGGTCAGAGATGAGCTTAATCAGAGAGAGAGATACACGACAAAGCTCGCACCGAGTCAAGAGAGGCATGATGCATTTGGATGCACCGAGAAGGAGGCTTATCGACAGTATGTGAGCATGAGCAGAGCTTGCACCGAGGCAAGCACTTATGTGTGAGGTGCACGAAGTTGCATCGAAGGATTATGAGCGAGACACTGCATGCACTGACTATGACTTAGACTATGACATAGCATGGACCACATGGACCATACTCAACAGATGAAATTGGAGAATTAAAGCCCCAATAGCTAAGCATGATTCATCACAAAGTCATTATCAAGACTAGGGTTTCCAGACATGAGTAATCCATCATGCAAACAGTTCACAAGGATTAATCAGATATTCTAATCAGATGCACTGACCACAATTCTATCATACATGACTCAGAAATTGTCATTATCAAAACCAGGGTTCCAACAATCTCCCCCTTTTTGATGATGACAACCTAAGGAGTCATGTAAGCTAATTCACATAATAACATGAGTGAAAACAATTTCTGTCATGCATATAGCAACCACTGTTTCAACACAACAAGCAATATGAATTATGTGTTAAACAGTTACCATCAGAACTCTAAGATTCATCAACAACTTAAAGACATCCATAGGGAAGGTTTAAAGTTATCCACAAACAAAAAGTTTTAAGTTTTCTAAAAGGAATTTTTTTAAAAAAGTCAAAGTCATCCAAGATTCACAAAAAAAATCATCAGCAAAAAAAATCATCATCCTAGCATCAAAAAATAGATCACAGCTACTTAGTAGATCAGATCACATGACGATTCCTCTCCCCCTTTGTCATTATCAAAAACCATGAGAGCTTCTGGGGTCTCTCGGATCTCTGGGGGGAGCAGAACTTGAGCTTCCTTGTTGAGGGTGTCTGTCCAGGATGGAATGCTGAAGAGACTGCAAGGAGTTGGACAGTTGCTCAAAGCAGTAGAAAATTGTGCCGCTAATACTGGCCGAGAGAGAGGACATATCCGCTTGCTCTGTGAAGAATTTTTCAAGTCTGGCTACAACGGCAGCAACTTCAGATTGAGCTTGGTCCAATGCTGTACGGATCTCCTGTTGACCAGTGAGGAAGGGATGATCCAGAGTCCTCATCTTCGCAAGCTCAATGTTGATATCATAGGTCTTGTCGAGGATAGTGACAAGAGTCTTGTAAGAATTGGTCTGAGTGTTCTGAACACTTCTAACTGCCTCCCCGATTCCATCAATCAGACCTAACAGCTTTCCTAAGAACTCTTGCATTGTATCATCTGCTCTCCATTTTTCAGCCACAAATTGTGTCCACTGCGTATTCACTTTGAGCTCTAGAAGATGTAGTCTTGTGCTCATTTTATTCAGATAAAGATTTGTGTACAGAAGCTGGGAAGACACCATCTTACTCTGATTTTGAACCAAGGTTGACAGATTGTTGAGCAAATCAAAGATATTCGGCTCACTATTGGCTTCAGTAGAACTTGCAGACATAGTGCTTGAATCAGGATGCTCGACATGGTAAACCGGATGATCTTCCTCAAGGATTTGTGTATCCTCGACAAAAGGTTCAGCTGGATCCTTAGACACTTTGCTTCCAGAAGATTCCCCTACTATCTCTTTTCCTTTCCTTTTCTTTCCTTCTGGAACTTCTTTGCTTTTCTCAGCCTTTGTTTCTTCGAGATGGACGAGTTCATCGGCCTTCCTTTTTCCTTGGGCATCTCCAGAAGGCCCCTCCTCGCTCTTGCTCTCAGAGACATTTTCTCTTTCGGTCATGCTGGTGTCTTGAGTTGGCGGCAGATGCTCCTCAGACACCTTCAATTGCCCCTTGCCCTTCATTGACGGAGAAGACATCACGGAAGATGGCGATGGAGATGAGAGCGACCCCTTTCTGGAAGGGTGAATGTAGATGTCGAAGAAGGTGAAGAGAATGTGAGGAGGCGAGTAGCAGACCAACGGAGAGGGAAAAGAAAGAACTGAAGAGGCGCTCATGGCGGAAAGTTGTGAGAGTGGGAATGAATGACTGGGCGTATATAGGGAAACTTGAGCGACACTCTAGGGTAAAATAATATATAAAATATATTATCGCTTTTACCCGGTGCACTTTTTGTACCCAAACTACCCTTCTCGTGTATTTGATATTTTTCTTCACCTCTTTTATGGTCTTGGGCGTATTTAGCTTATATCTTATACATTTGTTGTTCAAAGAGTTCATCGTTTATTGCACAGCCAATGGAGATGAACATACCCCCTTTTTACACAGAACAATGTCCAGTTTAATACGATTCATAAAAATTATTCATCATTTTCATAGAATAAGTCTGGTTTACAAAAGTATGTCTTATATTGCGTTTAAGTCCTATTTCAGCTTCCGAAGAAGGACCAGAGTCAACCATTACCATTCATTCTTTTTCTTTTCCTCTATTTTTTTTAAAGAAAAATGAGCATTCCGGTAGGACTGGTCTTTTTACACAAGGAGACATGTTTATCAGACACCAGAGTCCCTGGTTACTCAGCACAATCCACCTTTATGCCATCTTTTATGAACAGAGATAGCTCATTTCTTCATGACATAGTTTTTAGATTTCTTTAATCTAGATAACCAGTTTCTCAGAAATTTTGCCATTGCTCTGCCATTTCAGTTATATTACTTAATGGCGTATTCCCTGGTCTACATTCATATTAGCTTGAAGACATGATTTAAAAACACTCTATAAGACAACCTCTTCTACCAGTTTATCCCAATACTCATGATTTTCTGATTGATGAATTCATTTAGTTGGACACTTCCAGATATAGAGAAGTTTTTAGCTCCATTCAAATACTTTCAAGAGTCCTCTTGAACAAGTTACTATAAGATATAATCTTTATAGGCCGAAGATCACTCAACTGGGAAGATCAACATTTTTATACACTACTAGGAGTGGTGATGATAGAAATAATGCACCATGGACAAAGATAATAATGTTCCATACATTGCTCCCCCTAAGTGTCAGCCCAAGGGAAAGGAATTTAGATGAGAGGAGATGGATCATTTGATGATAAAGAGGAAAGATGAAGAAGTGAGCTTTCCAACGACATTGGAGTAGAGGTCGAAATTGGTGTAGGGTTGCAGACAGCTTCAATCCAAGGACATCCTTAGCTAACTCTTGACCCAACCACTTCTGACTAGACCTGACAAATTCAGCTCATCATCTCATCTTGAATACTTCTAGTTTTCAAACTCACAAAGTGCACCAACTACTTCATTCCACTCAGAAAAGTTCAGCTCCTTTTTGCTGAGTGCCAAGATCCCAATCAAGCATCACTTTGTTTTTCTTGCAGATACACAGAAGTGTATGCATGTTTTATTTCTTGACGCATATGCAAGCATTCAATTGACTCCTTTTAGATTTTCATACCAGTGAACTGTGTAATGAACTAACATGTAGGGAGTGTGATAATTCATGTGGCATTCCATAGTTATGCAACAGCTTCAATCATTTGCATGCATTCATCTAGATAGTAGCGCAGAGTAATGGAATCAAAGTTTGGAAGACTAACCTGAAATGTGCAGACCTGGGGTTTTCTTCTTCAAATGCCTTGGTTAATTTACCCCTTTTATTTCTTGACCAAGGCATATCTGCAACAATTTGGTCAGTTTATTCCAGCAGGAACCCAAGCAACCTTGGGTCCTATATTAACCCTAACAGGTGTTCTGAGCAATTTTTTAGCCGCATTATCATCAAGTTTCATCAAATAGCAATTAGTCATAGAGTGTCCAAATTTTCCACAATATCTACATGCACCAATAGAGTTTTTAATATTATGATGCACATTGACAGAGCCACGAGTTCTAGGTGCATTTTCATGGAAGTATCTATTTCTATCATGGAGGCTGTTCCTGTTTATTTTGCTAAACTTGTTTTCCTCAACAGGATGTCTAGCATTTTTGAAATTTGCCCGCCAATTTTGAAGGTGCCAACAGTCTTTGACTGTATGGCCATGCTTTCTACAGTGAGGGCATTTGAGAGAATTTCTTCTGAACGAGCCTGACCAGCACTCAGTGGCCTTGTGGCCAATCTTGTTACAATTAAAGCAAGTGATGTGCTGGTTCATTGAAACAAGTTTTCTCTTAAAACCATGTTGGCTTGCAGGGAATTTAACATGATATGAATGAGGTCTTTTCTTACCATTTCCAAACCAACAATGAGCAACAGTGTGTCCTACTTTACCACAATTAGAACATGTGACACTCTTTTTCTGAGTGACAGGGAACATGGCCTGAAGATCCCTAGCATGCATTTTTCTAGCATTCAGATCATCTGATTCCATTAAGTTGCATTCATGCATCAAGTGACCAATCTTGTTACAGTAATAACATTTCATGAGTTCTCTTTTATGTGCATGTCTAGGTGTATTAGTGTGTTTTACAGCATGCACATTTTCAATATGAGTGTGATTCAATCCTTTCTTCACATGACTGGCCTTTTCATTTTTCCAGTTTGTTTCTGATTTTTCTGAATATTAGGTTGTTCATTTTCTGAGGTAGTGGCTACATTTGATGCTTTGATAAAGCTTGTCATTATCTTGTTTTTGAAAGCCTTTTTGTTGACATTGTTGTAGCCTAACCCTTCCTTTTGAGCATTCACCTTAACTCCTAGCAGCCTGTCCAGATTTTCTTTTCCATCAACAAATTTAGACAAAACTTTGTTCAAATCCTGAATTTTGTTTTCAAGAGATGCAATGTGTATTTTATAACTAGCAATCTCTTGATCGCTGCAATTGACAGCTTCATTCAACACTTTGTTGGTATTTTTGTATTCTTCGATCTCCATTCTCAGCTCATCAATTTTTTCAGTTTCATTTGTACAGATGATTTTCCCTTTTTCCAAAGTCAGAAGTCTTTCAGACATGGCATTGTTCAGCAGTTTTAAATTTTCAATTTCTTCTTTAAGCTTATCATTTTGAAATAATTCATTTATTAAAACTTGATCATCTGGATTGGCTTCCTCTCTCCCTTTAAATGTAGAAGTTTTTTTCATATCTTTTTGAAGATTTTCAATGTTTTTCTGCAACTCCATGTTTACAGATTTGATGGCTTCAATTTTTTCAGCTAACAAATTCTTCTCTTGCTCAAGTTTTCCACATTTTTCTTGGTTTTCTTTAACAGATTTTCTAAGGGAATCATTTTCAGATTTTACCTTGTTTAATTCTGAATTAACTTGTTCAAGATCCTTCAGAAGTTTCAGCAAATTTTGATTATCAGACTTACACGCATCATGCGATTGTTCCAGCTCCAAATAATTTTCATCTGTGAGATCAGAGATATTCTGACTAGTTTTCTTTTTCAATCTTTTGTATTGTTTTCTAAGTTTTTCATGTGACTCTAGCAGATCACCATATGCATTCTGCCAATCATTCAGAGTACAACTCTCGAAGGGGTTTATCTGATCATCATCCTCGTCTCCATCTTGGTTGCTACTTTCACAGCTTCCATTAGCCATCATGCAGATGTCCTCCCTTTTTCTATGAGCTACTTTTAGTTTCCCCAGAACGTCCTTTGCAGACCTGCAGTCAAGAAGAGAAGGATGTAAGACCTTGTCAATAGCTGCTTTCATCAGATTCAAGACTTTCTGATTTTCCTCGTGTTTTAATCTGTGACTGTCGGTCCACTTAGACATTTTCTTTGGTAATCTGTGAGGACCATGTGAAATTAATTTTCATAGATCAGGATCAGTTGTGATTACACTTCTGCGCAGACTTGCGAACCACGAATCAAAATTCGAACCGTTGAAGATCGGCGGATGAGCCATGGATCTAAGACAGCAACCGGATATGTACCACACAGACACAGGATCCACTTAGAATCGATAAATCTAGGCAGTAAGAACCGCTCTGATACCAATTGTTGTGGAGCAAGGCCCAGATTCAGAGGGGGGGGTGAATGAATCCCTCTAAAAACTTTGCTCAAATAAAAACTTAAATCAACCTGATATGCGGAATTAAAGCAAACAGCTGCAGGGCTGAGGGCCCATACAGAACATCAACTAGAGTAAATCAAATCTATACAATCAGTGCTCAGGTAAACCAAATACCCACTAGACGGGAAATATAGGTCGAGCCTAAGCATACATCTAGCGAATCAGACAGAGCAATCAAACCATGATAGATGGAAAGTTTTTTAGGTGGTTCGGCCAGACCCACAGTCTGCCTACGTCCACCCCTTACTCCAAACCAGAGTGAGGCTTCCCTTGCAATAGCAAGAACCGCAGACTCAGTCTGCAAACAGACGCTGTCTAACAGCTTGAAAAATTGAGGGAGACAAATCCCTCACACCAAGTTCTGCAACTCACAGAAGCTTGGCACCTGGACTTGCTACCCACAAGACCAGAACCGGAGACAATCCTCCCTTCCTCCAAACTGGAGGGTAACCCACAAATAGCACACCACTACTTGCAAACCGGAGAACACTTCTCCCTTCTCCTGAGTCCACAGGAGGAACCCGAACTCAAAACAGAGTGTCGAAAGCGCACGAAGAAAATGCGAAAAGGGGCAACCAAAAGAAAAATCAAAAGAAAAAAGGACAAAAATAGTAATCCCCAGTAAACACGGTCGTTCTGGATTTGATCCACGAACAGACTAGACAGATCTTCAGAATGAGTAACTGCACTTTCTCTTTCTCTCTTTTTGCTTCCACGATCTCTTCCTCTAGGCTCTCTCTTCTCACTTCTCAGCTCTCTCACTCTCTGGCAACTCCTTCTTCTCGTTCTTTTTCTTCAACTACTGGCTCTCTTTTCTTTTCTTCTAGTGGCCTCTTCTTCCAGCACCACCACTCTTTTCTATGTTGGCCTTACCTTCTTCGAAGGGTATATAGCTTCTTATAGGAACAGGGGCTCGGTAAGAATGAACCAAAAGAATTCTACAGAGACTCCCATTCATCCACGTGTTCAGGAATGAGGCTTCTTTTCCCTAGATCACGTGCCTATCATTTCTCCCCTTCCATTCTTTTTCATGGGTCAGCCTTGTGCCTTTTAAGAGCTCAGGTGACTCTCTTGCGAAGGAAATTGTTCCCTGTAAAAGACAGAGTATTGTTTAGGTTCACTTGCAGAAATTTAGAGTTCGTCATGTGGATGAGTGAACCTTGCACAACCTTAGGCTTATTCAAACCAGATATACACTGACCGGGAAATGCGCAAGCAGACATATCCACAGACCTAACCCAAGTGCTATAATGCTTTGCACCGAGTTGTAGTGTACGGACAGGAAGCGACAAAAATTCAAGGCTGTACTGACTTCTGAAAGCAAAATGCGAGATATGCACTGAGACTAGTATAATGACGAAATGTCATACACATAGAACGGACATGTACACATATGCACGAACTTTGTATGGACGTTGCACCGAGGTAAAGATTGCACAGACTCTAAGCCACGTAGGACGCAACGTGAGACATGGGATATGCACAAAGTTTAAGACATATGAGATGCAAGGTTAGATGGACACAAGCAATGACTTTGACTAACCAGGATATGCACGGAGTTAATGTTATTCAGAAGGGAAAGTATGCACCAGTCGGGATATGCAGTCCAAGCAGGAACTACGCCGAGATGATAAAGAGAAGTACAAGACAAAGCTTGCACCGAGTTGTGTTTGCACTGAGATGAAGAGACTAGGTTGGGCTGACCAAGCAAGATCTGCACCGAGATGCTGGTCAGAGATGAGCTTAATCAGAGAGAGAGATACACCACAAAGCTCACACCGAGTCAAGACAGGCATGATGCATTTGGATGCACCGAGAAGGAGGCTTATCGACAGTATGTGAGCATGAGCAGAGCTTGCACCGAGGCAAGCACTTATGTGTGAGGTGCACGAAGTTGCATCGAAGGATTATGAGCGAGACACTGCATGCACTGACTATGACTTAGACTATGACATAGCATGGACCACATGGACCATACTCAACAGATGAAATTGGAGAATTAAAGCCCCAATAGCTAAGCATGATTCATCACAAAGTCATTATCAAGACTAGGGTTTCCAGACATGAGTAATCCATCATGCAAACAGTTCACAAGGATTAATCAGATATTCTAATCAGATGCACTGACCACAATTCTATCATACATGACTCAGAAATTGTCATTATCAAAACCAGGGTTCCAACATCTTCATGTCTAGAGCAAACAGCAATAAAACTGAAATATATGCTAATCTAGGGCAGATAGATGTATGGTAAAACTTGCCAACATGTAAATATGGCCTGATAAAACCATATTAAAACATGGTTTGAGTAAATTAAGCCAAAATTATCAATTTTCTTATTAAGGGCAAGGTTCATGCATGCTATGTTAACCCTATATGTGCAGTCATAATAAAACATCAAATTCGTCATGTACAATCACTGAAAACAGGAGGAAATAGAGGGCTTTCGTTCCTAACACGTTGATTTAGCCTTTTCATGAGATAACCTACCTTTGATTCGTTCCCTAGACTCTGGATTTTTGACTAGAAGTAAACCCTAGTTCCTGCACGTCCTGTGCCAAACCTGCAACCTCCCGTCCTTCTATCTCACGATCCTCTTGACCTAAATCCATGAAAATTGGAGGGTAGATAGAAGATACGAAGGGGAATAGAAGGTTCTAAAGGACCAATTGATAAATACCTCGATTTGGGCTTCTACTTTCCTGATCTTCACTGGACCATCGCATTGGTTCCTGTGCAGTCTGTTGCGATCCAGCGACTTGCAGAGGCTCTAACTCTCTAATGGCTGAGGCTTCTAGCATGAAAATTGGAGGTGTATTAGATAAAACTAAGAAGAACAATTTCTTCTAAAGTACCAACCTGAGTAGACATCACCTTACCTTTGAAATATACGAGCTAACATTAGGGTTTGTGTGAGTCGAAGTTAGGGTCTATTTATAAGATTCACCTAGGGTTTAAGGGATTAGATCGAATCTAGAGTCCTAAATTAGAGTAGAGTTAATCCCTAGAGAGTTTTAGAGAGTCTTCCATGCCAGGTAGCTTCGATCTACGGTGATTTGGTGTTGGCACTCAAAATATGATCGTCGGTGACCAAGCCATAAGGACGAATGACCCGGCCCACCGAAGTACGGAAGCCGATAAAGATCAACATATTGAAGACTTCTCAAGCTGCCAGAGCCTCGAGTCACTCCATGTGGACACGGGGACTTCACCTCAGGAGAGCCGAGACAAACTCGTCAACCAACCGGCAATGCGACCAAGCCTGCCTAATGAACCGGCATCGACTTTGTCATGCCGCATACACTACACCCGTTGTCCGATCAAGGACGACGGTCTATCCGGTGGTTCCCCACCATATGAAGAGGTTCTCCCGAAGATGAAGGAGTTCCCCCAGCTCTCCGAGACGGAGGACCGAAAGCTCTGTCGGCAGAAGATCCCGATCACCCAGCACGGGTACGGCTTCCTGCCAAGATGGGCCCATTAGTGGCCGAATGATCGCCCAGCTCGGGCGGAACTATCCCTTGTGTTATCTCACCTTTCGAGGAGCTTCGGGCACAAGCCAGGCTGAGCCAACGGCATAGATCATAGAGCTGAAGGCCGTGTCAGTGGAAAACCTGTGTGAGCAGCCCAAAGCAATCTAGAACCTCGAGAAGGGCCGTACTCCAATCTAGGAGCTTCGACAAAATCATCTCGTCGAGGTTTCAGTGAGCAGCGGCAGAACACATGTTCACGGTGGCTCCCGGAATCATCTCCGAACTCACCAGATGGCTCGAAGCTCGTATAGAGCACCAGCCCGACATGCCCTTATCCAGGCGTGCCCCTACCTTCGACCCTTGTACCGGCGCACCCCCATCTTCAGCCCTTATGCCGGTGCGCAAATCACCCTGATGATGGCTTCGATCCCGGTGCGATAAGCCTTGAAGGCTCCCCCGGCACGCCAATCCCACGCCGGTTCAACGTTCTAACCCATGCCCTATATATACGGCTGTTCGAGAGCAACAAAGGGGGCGGCCAGAGACAGATCAAGAAAAAAATCAGAAGAGACAGAGAGAAGAAGAGGAGGGAGAGGGCTTTCGAGAGGGTTTCTTTTCTCTTGAGGTACAGAGAGCGAGGGTTCCTTCGGAGGAGCTACCGCCGGCCATCTTCTTCTTCTACGACACCCTGTTTCAGGAATAGGTGGGCGCGGGCGCTGATCCCTTTCCTGCTTTCCGCAGTTTTCTCTTCTGAAACTTCTACCCATCGAATGTAAGCGAGAGGGGGAGGAGCGATGATGATATGAGTCGATTCTCCTCCCCCCTCTACGTGATTTTCTCTGCTACTCTTTCCCTGTTATCACGCTATGAGCATCCTCTGCTTCTGTTATTGTTGAACGGCGATCGAATAATGGCGCTGGTGCCATAGTCTGATTATGTAAATGCCGAGCCATTCCCGTTTCTGGGATGGTAACATATATATATATACATGCTGAATGCTGGGTTTAATGGGTCGAATGAATGGTCTTCATCTTCTCTTTCTTACGTATGCCAATGCGTGCGCGTGAGGCTTTCTCTGTATCATTCCCTGATTCTGCTTTCCCTGAATCTCCTACCATGCCCTGAATCATCGTGGGCTACAGAAACGTCCCTTCCCCGGGGTTTCCCCTCTGAATATTCTCCTGTTTAATCTCAGGATCCTCGCATACCCCTCTCTTCTCGGACGGAGCCGTGCTTTTGCGCGTGCCTCTCTCCGCCACACGTGGGGTTTCATCCCCTGAACATGCTCTCTAACTGATCGAACATATGCCTCGTAATGGGCCTCCCTCATCCATGCATTTACTATCTCTATGCATCACGGTCATCCGAATGGTTTCCGGGGTTTTCCTCCTCATTATCTCGATCATCTGGGGAAGGGGAACACGCCCCTGTGGCTTCACGGAACTGCTAGGCAACTAAGAACCCTACCTCCCGATGGTAGATGTTCTCCCTGAGCCCATAGCAGATAGAAACGAAGAGGTCTTGGTTCACCGAGCTAGACCCTAACAGTCCAGGACCCAACGGAGACCGGGGATGTGTGCTCCTCGCAGGCTAGCCCTCGGAGTTCCACCTCCCTAATGGTCGGTTCCTCTAAGGGATAAGTCATACACTGTGGGTTGTCCACCCCTCGCAGGCTAGTCCTCGGGGTATTGCTCCCACCGTCAACGGCTTTGTCTCTCTGTTTCTTTCTCTACGGGATTTTGGTGCCCCTAGCAGGCTAGTCCTCGGGGTACTCCATCCACTGGGGTTTGCTGGCTGCCATTGTGCAGATCGGCGGTTTAGGGGCTTGTTCCACTGGTGAGCATGACCCCGCTTCTCCCCTGCAACTCTTCAGGTTCAGGGGAGATGCTGTCCAATTTTGGACAGATTAAGATTAAATAAGCCTTAATGAAACGCTCGTTCTGGACTTAATTACCTCAGTGCTTGAGTATGAACCTCGCACTGACTTGCTCCCTCATTCCTAGAAGGCCATGGGCTCCAATTAAATAATCAATTGGCCTAAATAACTCTAAAATGTTCTATGCGAGTTTAATAAACTTGAAAAAGTTTAAAAATTAACAAAAATAGGGTTAATACGGCGCGGTCTTAACCGGCGCGCCTTAAACCGGCGCGGTACCCCCCCGCGCCGGGTTAACCCCACACTCATAATCAAAAAAATTTTCCTTGCGACTTTCCGGCACACCCCAAACCGGTGCGCCCCATCCTCTTGCGCGCCGTTTTAGCCGGTTATGCGGCCGCGCCGTATTAGCCATCTATACCGATGTTTTATCGCGCCGTATGAGTTACCTCTCGCATGGTCGCGCCAGTTTTGAAGCATGTTGCCGTTTAAATCGCTCATTTGCCCCAAGGCAATTCTCGTCTCTTGGGGTCGATGCCAACAAGCCATAGCTGGTAATAAATTGAATAAAAGAAGGGCCTAGCGAGTCCGAACTATATGGTCATCATGTCTTCATTACTATGTCCGTTAGCATCTCGCTCTCGCTATCATATTTGTGCTGCCTTCTCTCTTCTCAAAAAGGGGGTAATAAACGTGGTTGATCACCATTTGCTTCCACAATTCCGTTATCATGCTTAATATAGTCATGAACGTCATGTGTGCATCCATGCATACATCCTCGGGTAGATCA
The DNA here is from genome assembly GCA_022559845.1 of Amorphophallus konjac. Taxonomy (NCBI): domain Eukaryota; kingdom Viridiplantae; phylum Streptophyta; class Magnoliopsida; order Alismatales; family Araceae; genus Amorphophallus; species Amorphophallus konjac. Next base: position 12,710 of record JAHNEJ010001022.1, on the reverse strand, counting down.
AATGGCGTCGACAGAAAAGCCGGATTACGTCTGGTCGGAAGTCTTCGCTATGCGCGACGGTGGTCTTCGGACCTACGTCCTCCGCCACGTACCGAGGATCCATAATTCCATGAACTATGCATCTTCTGCACGATAAACATATGCATCCTGCATGTCTTCGTCATGATCATCATGTAGCTTTTTTTTAATCCGGCTTCGACATCCCGCTATCTCGGCAATTAATCAAAGGTGTTCCCTCCTCGTGGGGGATGTAATTAACGCCATAGCCTTTATGGTATGGCAGACTGCTGGTGCCGACCGAACCTCACAATCGCCCGACACGGGTCAGAATGAGCGCATCATAAAATTGTCACTCATGTGACTGGCACGCCCGCGCCGTCAATTGATCATCCGACCACCAGTTGGTCAGTTGGTCGGTCGACCCGCGAAAGAAAGTAAAGAAAAAAAAGGTCACGAACAAGTCTGGCACGCCCGGTGGGACCAGTGTCACCTTTCATCTCTTTGCCGAGATACTTGGGCTTCGAGGCCCCCCCAGAGGCTACTGATGTTTGGCTTGTTTATTTCTTACAGGCGAACAATGACAACCAATGGGATAACTGGCGTCGACTTCGATCTTTCGATAGTCGCTGGACACGCGCAAGGGTACCTGGCGGTACCCATGGAATTCGGCAGCTTCCCTGCCGCTGTGGGCTTCCCCAACTTTTTAAGATTAGCCTTTGTAGATATGCTGGAGGTCGAAGCACCAGAACATGTCAAGGAAGCTGTGGAGAAAATGGAGCCTCTGGGGGTTCCCTGCTGCAAAGACTTGTCTGAAAGTCCGGCCCCGGCCGCTAGCTGTCTGGTGCACCACGTCATACGTGGGACCCACCCCAATGTTATCAACAAACACCCTGGAGGACGCCAGCGTCGCCAGGCCCGCAAGAATGCTGCTGTAGTTACCGGAACTCTGTCTCAGTCCGGGAAATCTATGCTAGTCGGGGTATGCGCGTCTTCCTCGACGGACGCACTGCACGGGTGACCCCAGACCGAGTCATCCCCAACATTCCTGTTTACAATGCCTATCAAGCTCTCGCTGGAAGGAGGGCAGAAATAGAAGAAACCGGTCATTATGGCCAGGGAAGCCCGGCACCCAGGCCGAGGAAGTTTAAACAGGTGTGGGTTCCCAAGCGGACCCGACCTGCCCACCAGCTAACACCCATCCGCCGTCGTTTTGTGAACGACGAGGCGGAAGTGAGAAGAGAAAGGGGCCTGCCCCCGAAGAAGGAAGAAGAGGTGGTCGCGGATCCTCCGCGCCACAGAAGTCTCCGGGCTGCGGCCCGTCAAGCCAACGTCCCTGCTGCGGGATGAAGATTCCAACAGCCGGCCGACAGAGCTCGGCTGGCCTATATCCCTCCTGCTGGAGGTCGACAATCACCCCCCGTCCTATATCAAGAACGGGGTCAAGAAGAGATGACCTGTTTGGTCAGAAATTATTTCCGAGGCTTAGGAAATCCCTCACTCGGACAGCAGCGACTGATGCAGACAGTCGCCACTGAGGAAGATTACTGCCCATCAGCGACAGAGGAAGGAAGTATGGGAGATAGAATGATGGTGTCGTCAGTCGACGACAATGGATATAATGACGGCTTCGAGGTCGAAGCCGATGAAGCCTTCCCCGAGCGGGAAGAAAGAAGAAGAGTTTCTGTGTTCGAAAGGCTGACCTTTCCGCAGCAAGCCAGAAGGAGGGTCTATCAGCAAAAGAGAAGGATGCAGGTTCTCACCTGCAACATGGCTGGTATATCCAGCCGATATGGGGAGCTTCCTGAAGACCCCCAAGAATTGGCTCAATTGGCCGCACGGCCGGGGCCAACTACCCGCAGAACAGAAGCAGCAAGAGAGCTTCTGATGATGGTTAAAGGGAAACAGCCCCAGGTCTATCCCCACTGGGATGACAAGGCCCCCGTCTTGACCGCTAATGTGGTGACGGCGGAAGAAGAAGACGACGTCCTCCTCGACATCCTGCCTGAGGGTACGTCCGGGGAGACAACAGAGGGTATCCCCACCACTATAGACCCATCAGTTCTGATGCTGCTACAAAAATATCAACGGGAGATAGACTCTCTGAAGAAGCAGCTGATGGAAAAAACTGAACATTCATCAGCTTCTAAACCACCCGAAGTCCAGGGTGAGTCATCTCGGGGAGCGGCTCGTCGTGACGACCCTCCACCGCTCTATACACTGTCCCAGCCGTCAGAGCCAAGCATGGCGACAGCACAACAGCGGCCGCCACAGTCTCAGCCGCTGCTACCTCCGGTGCTCCCTCAGGTGCACCCGACACCCCCGCTGCTGCGTCCTCCACAGGCGACCACCCTGGTCACCCCGTACCTGCAGCCAGCGCACTTCTATCCAGAACCGGTCGACCCCACGGTCGTGAACCGGATGATGGTGGAGAGAATGATCGAGCTGAAGCTCGCAGAGAAAAGTGAAGGCGACTACGTCGCATTTGATGCCTATCGGGTGCCCTACCCGCAACACCATGCGGCTAAACGACTTCCCTCGGGGGTCAACAAGCCGCCTAAGTTTGACAAATTCAACGGGAAAGGGTCCCCTAAAGAGCATATTGCATATTACATGACCGTTATGGGTGATCTGGCCACCGACGAGTCATATTTGCTGAAATTCTTCGGGTCCTCGCTGACAGGGCTCGCATTTGAGTGGTACTCTAGCCTCTCGGCCGGGTCAATCAGTGATTGGCCGGATATGCAGAGAAAGTTCAGAGAAAGATTCCATGTCACAGAGAGGGAGGTCACGGTGGCCGAACTCTACTCAACAAAACAAAGGGCAGATGAGACAGCCCTTGATTACATCAAGAGGTGGAGGAACCTCGGAATGAGATGCAAGCGGCCCCCGCATCAGGAGGACGCGGTACAAATATGCAAACAAAACCTCAGGAGGGAGGTCCTGGAGAAGATGATTGGAATGGAAATACGGTCGTTCGACCGGCTGAATAATGTAGTGGCCGAAGTGGAGGCTTTCCTAGCCAAGCCTGTCCCGGCGTCAGCTGCCAGCACAGCCCAGAAAGGCAAGGCTGCGGAACGGCGCCCCACACCTAAAGAAGCGAATGCGCTTGATATCAAGGCGTTCGAACAGCAGAAGGAGAAAGGCAAGAAGGCGGCTCCCCCGCCACCTGCGAAAGCTCTAGATGATAAAGAAGGTCCTTCGCTGAGGGACAAAATGAAGAAAGCCTATTCCTTTCCAAAAGACAAGACCCGAGTCCTGTTCGACTGGGTAACAGAATACAGCATGGTCACTTTGCCTGAGCCAAGGAGGCCGGAGGACCTGAAAAGAAAAGACAGTCCAAGATTCTGCCCCTACCACCAGATGTTGGGACATCCAATCGAAGACTGTTATGTTTTCAAAGACGTCATCGAAGGAATGGTAAAGAAGAATGAAATAGAGCTGGGAGAGTACAAAGTGGACCCTCCTCAGCCACATGAAGCCCCTCTCAGGAGAGCAGCGGTCAACATGATCTCCCTCTACCAGACATTACCTGAGGAGATCTCTGAAGCAAGCACACGGAGCACCTACGAAATCCATTTCCTGGAGCCCGTGAAAGAACAACAGGGGTGGCAGCAGATCCCTGTGAAGCACAAGAAGAAGAGGGCACCCCGCCCGAAAGAGGGGGCACATATCCGTGGCATTACACCCCGGCCTGCTCCGCCAGTGGTAGCACCCGTATGGGTCACTCCACCTACAGCTGTCAGAATACATACACCTAACAGGAGGAGACAAACTCCGCTGCCAGTAATCAAGGAAACCAATCCTGGAGTCCTTCGACTGCAGCACCTGATTGAAGGGCTAGATGAATATGTGCAGCCCGAATTGAAACCTATGCTGGTATGGGACCACGTCCCATGGCAAGAGCTGGAGCAACTCTCACTCAAACAGGTGGAGGAAGCTGAAACAGCACCCCCTGAAGAGGGCAGCCTGTTCTGGGGGCAGGCACCCGCAGAAACCAAAAAGAAGAGAAAGCAAAAGAAGAAGAAAAGAAAGGCCGCTGGGGCCAATAAAACACAGGTTGTCTCCTGCAATACCCTGTCAGCACTCTTCAACCTACCCGGAGAAGAGGAAGAAGAAGAAATTTGCCTCACACTCCATGCTGGGGGAGGCAAAGCCGAGGCCACAACTGCTGCGCATGCCACTCGGTCGGGCCGAAAATGGGGGCGCCAGCCACCACCCAACCACAACATCATGTTCAGAGGGGAGCAACCCTACAAGACACCTCCGTCGGAAGTTAAGGGAGTTCAAATCCCTCCTTCGTCAGGCCTATACAACAAGAGTGGGGGCAAGGCAGTCCCTTCATTCCTTGAATTTATGAAAATGTCAAAGGGGAAACAGCCCTGTCAAGAGGCTAACCCTACACCCGGGGCCATTCACCCGCAGCCAGCGCAATCTACTGAGGATGCAAATGCAGATGGAGCTTGCCCTACAGCAACTAATAAAGAAGACCCGACAGCCGGTGCCAGCCAAGAGGGTGCCGAGTCCGAGGAAGATGAGGCAGGTCCGTCTGGACCCACAAATCAAAACCTCCCCAAGCCCAGATGGGCTGAAGAGATGAAGCTCTCCAATGTCCGGGCTGGGAGCCGAATAATGAAGTTGCTCAAGAAGCTCCCCGCTCGATTTACGATCTGGGAAATTCTCTCTTTGAGTGAAGAAACTCGACAGGCGATCATCACTGCTCTGCAGACGCCTGCTCATTTTGAAGCCTGCATAGCTGAGGCTATACCAGAAGCCAGTATGACCTTCTCTCCAGAAGACATGCTACTACCTACTGCCAGCCACAACAGGCCGCTATATATGAAAGGGCACCTGAATGGGAGAGAACTGAACTGGATCCTGGTCGATCCTGGTGCAGCAGTCAACATCCTTCCATATAGAATATACGAGAGGTACCACTTTAATGTGCATCTCAAGAAAGTCAGGGATATGCGTATCGCTGGCTTCAACCAAAAATGTGAAGTATCTATAGGAGTGGCAGAGTTCACGCTGACCCTGGCAGATTTCACTACAACGGTGTAGTTTCATGTCATTGACTCTCGCACTCCTACAAAGCGCTGCTCGGCCGCCCATGGCTGCATGAAAATATGGTGGTGCCCTCCACGCTCCACCAATGCATCAAATACAGCCTCCAGGGGAAGGAGGAGAGGATATTTGCTGATATCCACCCATTCGAGGTGTTTGAATGTCACTTGGCAGACGCCAACCTGTATACGGGGCCTCCCCGGAAGGTTTCTGAAGCTGAGGCCCCCGTAGGGGCGTCGAAGAATAGATCGGGTGACGGTTGGTATCCACCACCGCCGCGCAGATATGTCAAGCCGAAGGTAGTCTCCCACATCACAACTTCTGAAGATGTCGGCAGGGTGACACCCCCAGTATTATACCCCAAAGCTAAGGAAGTGCAGGTTGATCGACAGCACGACCGCATCGGAGTCCCGGCCGGCCTCACCAAGCCAGTCCCCGGCCTCAATAATCCCACTGTCGAACCTTTCAAAGCCTGGGAGGTGACACAGGAAGATGGGCCCCGCAGTTTGTTCTATACAGTTGAGGAGCATCCTACTCGGGAGGACACAGACTGCAGCCTCCCCGAAGATCTAAGCAACCTGCCGGTTCCTGTCCAGGGTCTGGCATTTACAACTGATCGGATGGCCAAGATGTTTCAGAAGCAACACATTCCTCCCGATCAGTCTCAAAAGCGCAAAGAAGCTTTCCAGAAGATGTGGCATCCTGCAAATCTGGATAAGGAAATGAGACGTGTCTCTCAACATCCAGGGTTGGGCTTCACCCTGGAGGAATATTATTACAGTGGGCGGTACGAGGTGGATACTATCTCCGCCTTCTACCCTACTGAAGATAGCCCTCTGGGAGCAACCTTTGATGAGTATCCAGCGGAAGTCGAATATCTTGAACTGGCTCGGTCCGGGAATCAAGAAGTAGAAACCTCGGCCCCTTGCCGATGCTGGGAGCAAGTTCATCCTGAAAAAGCGGCCTTTCAAGCCGAATTTGACACGGCTAGCAGCAGCGAAGCCGAAGACAGTCAAGAAGCAGGAGTCTCTCCCTCCACAGAGGTCATACTAATGACAAATTCAACACCCTTTCGGCCAATCAGGGAGGCCTTGGTCAACTCCAATCAAGGGGAGCCAGCTACCAGGAAAGAAAAAGCCACTTCTGGGGAAGATACAACTGTCCCAGAAGGTGAAACTTCCTCAACTTCTGCTGCAAAATCAGCATGCTGTCCGAGCCTGGCAGTAAACAGCTACCAGCCCGTCGTGACTGCAATCTCATCTGCAAATACTAAGGCTGCTCTCTCACCCTTGGGAGCTACAACGGTAATGGATTTATTAATAGAACAATCCACCCAGCCGCTAGCACAAGAAACAAAGAAACCTCAAGAAGCTCTAGTAGTGTCTGACGAGGAAGTCGAAGTACTCGACCCTCAGGATGGTATTCCAGACTTCGTTGACCTCCAACCGGCACCTCCGGAGATAGAAGATGGAGGCCAAGCCACAGTCGATGAACTAATAGAAGTCAACCTGGGAAATGAGAAGGACCCTAGGCCTACCTTCCTCAGCGCCCAACTATCCCCAGAAGAACGGGAGCTGTACATTCAGCTGCTGCTAGAATACCGGGATTGCTTCGCCTGGACTTACAAAGAGATGCCAGGTCTAAGCCCCGCTGTCTCGCAACATGAGTTGGCAATCAGCCCTGACGCCGAGCCGGTGAAGCAACCACCGCGGCGCATGAGGCCAGAGCTCATCACCCAAATTTGTGCTGAAGTCGACAAGCTCATTGACGTGGGATTTGTTGAAGAAAACCAGTACACCACGTGGCTGGCGAATATCGTCCCCGTGAAAAAGAAGAATGGACAGATCCGGATATGTGTCGACTTCCGAGATCTAAATAAAGCCTGCCCAAAGATGACTTCCCGGTGCCAATAACCGAGGTCATGATTGATGCTACAACCGGCCATGAAGCCCTGTCATTCATGGATGGGTCTTCCGGTTACAATCAGATTTGGATCGCGGAGCATGACCGAGTCCATACTGCTTTCCGAACCCCTAAAGGCATTTATCATTACAAGAGAATGTCGTTCGGACTGAAGAATGCTGGCGCAACCTATCAGCGCGCGATGACCAAAATCTTTGACGAGCTGCTCTACCACAAGGTCGAATGCTACATAGATGACCTGGTGATTAAAACCAGAAGAAAAGAAGATCATCTGCAAGACCTCCGGATTGTTTTTCAGAGGCTGAGGCAGCATGAGCTGAAGATGAACCCTATGAAATGTGCGTTCGGAGTGTCGAGCGGAAAATTCTTAGGCTTCATCGTCGATATCGGGGAATCGAGATAGACCCCGCAAAGATCAAGGCAATTCAGGAGTTACCTCCGCCAAGAACATCTCCGAGCTGAGATCACTACAGGGCCGCTTAGCTTATATCCGGCGGTTCATTTCCAATTTGTCAGGGCGATGCCAGCCCTTCCACAAGCTAATGATGAAAGATGTCCCTTTTATTGGGATGAAGATTGCCAGGCAGCCTTTGACAAGCTAAAAGACTACCTGAAAACTCCTCCAGTGCTGGGCGCACCGGTGAAAGGATGACCATTGATACTGTATATAGCAGCTACACATAATTCTCTGGGGGCAATGCTGGCCCAGAATAATGAAGAAGGGAAAGAGCAAGCCCTCTATTACCTCAGTCGGAGACTGGTCAGAACTGAAGAGAAATATACTTATATTGAGAAGATCTGTCTGGCACTGGTCTTCGCAGTTAAGAAGCTCCGACACTATATGTTGTCGCATGAAATCAGCTTGGTATCCAAAGAGGATCCCCTGAAGTACATCATGTCTCAACCGGCACTCAAAGGCCGCCTGGGCAAATGGGCGGTAATCCTTATGGAGTTTGATATCTCCTACGTGCCGCGCAAGGCCGTCAAGGGCCAAGCTATTGCAGACTTCTTCGCTGAGCACCCAGTGCCCGGGGATTGCCCGTTGGAGCCGGAGCTTCCTGAAGATGAAACCCTAGAAGCCGTGCAAGTACAGCCCTCCCTATGGCAGCTATACTTTGATGGCGCTTCCAGAATTGACACCTCTGCCACTGGATCAGCCAGAGTCAGGGCAGGAGCAGGCATAGTCCTGAAATCCCCAGAAGGAGAAGTGGTACATACATCCTGTGCCATAAACAAGCAATGCACAAACAATGAAGCGGAATATGAAGCCCTGATAATCGGGTTGCAAATTGCTCTGTCCATGGGAATTCAGATGCTGGAAGCATTCGGAGACTCCATGCTAGTTATAAAACAGCTGGAAGGAGAGTTCGATGTACGAAAGCAAGAGCTCCTCCCCTATCACCAGTTGGCAACTCGCCTGATGTCAAAATTTTACTTCATCAGCATCAAGCACATCAATCGAGGCCGAAATGCTCAGGCAGACGCCCTCGCTAAGCTGGCCAGTTCATTGGCGGTCCCGCCAGACACAAGCCTGAATATAATAGTGATCAACCGCCGACAGGTCCCCAGCGTAACAGAGGTCCTGGCCGACGAACAAGAGATGGAAGTAGCAGTCATCGAAGGGGTTCAGCAGCCCGATTGGCGAGAGCATCTCCTACGCTGGTTTCAACACCAGCAACTTCCAAAAGAAAAGGAACAGAGAATGAAGCTCCTGAGGATCAAGGATTCTTACGAGATGAGAAGCGGGACCTTGTTCCGAATTATGGCAGATGCCCGAAGGAAAGTCCTACTCCGTTGCTTGTCTTCAGCAGAAGCAGGACAGGTGATGCAGGAGGTCCATGCAGGATCAGCTGGAGCACACCAGGCTGGCCCGAAGATGAAAATTGAGATAAAGAAACTGGGTTACTATTGGCCCACTATATTTGACGATTGCTGCAGGTTTGCCAAAGCTTGTCAGAAGTGTCAAGAACATGCTAATGTGGCAAGGAGACCTCCAGTGCCATTGCATCCCACCCTACCAAGCTGGCCGTTTGCTCAGTGGGGCACGGACGTAGTAGGGCCGCTACCAGCATCTTCATCAGGGTGCAGATACATCTTAGCAGCTACGGACTACTTCTCCAGATGGGCGGAGGCAGTAGCACTAAGAGATGTGACGGGAGAACTAGTTGCAAGATTCTTCCGGCAGAATGTAATATTTCGGTTCGGGATCCCCAGCCGAATCATCTCTGATAATGGCAGTCACTTTAGGAACCAGAAGGTTTATCGACTGGCCGACAAGTACAAAATCGACTGGAGGACATCATCCCTCTACAACCCTCAAGCCAATGGACTCGCAGAAGCCTTTAACAAGACCTTATGCACGCTGCTGGCGAAGACTGCCAAGTCTAATAAAAAGGATTGGGAAGAAAGGATGTACGAAGCACTTTGGGCCTATCGTACTGTCTACAAGACCCCAACCGGCTGTTCACCTTTCTCCCTCGTTTATGGGTCGGAAGCTGTAGTGCCCATTGAACTTGAAGTTCCTTCATTGTGAGTTGCCGTCCAGCACGGACTAGTCAGTGGTGAACAGGCTAATGCAGAAAGAAGATTGGAGGAGCTCACCGAGCTCGAAGGAAAACGCCTCCGGGCACAGCAAAACATCCAACTCTACCAGGCTCGCATGGCCCGTGCTTTTGACAAGCTAGTCAAGGGTCGAGAATTCAAGAAAGGAGACCTGGTAATGGTCAAAAGAAGAGAAGTGATGGCCTCCAACCCCAAAGGGAAGCAGGTCGAAAACTGGGTCGAGCCGTATATCGTCCGCCGAGTATATGAAGAGGGTGCCTACGTCCTTGTAGACCATAAAGGAGGCATTCAGTTCTCTCCCCTCAACGAAAAACACATTAAGCTGTATCATGCAGCGCAGCCGACATGTCCCGAGTGATCGGTCGGAGCTACCTTTTCCTTGGTTTAGTGGTACTCCGCCCTAACCAAGCTACCTTTTCCTTGGTTTAGTGGCATCTCGCCCTGATCAAGCTACCTTCCCTTGGTACAGTGGCATCCCGCCCTGGCCGAGCTACCCTTACCTTGGTTTAGTGGCACTCCGCCCTAACCGAGCGACCTTTTTCTTGATTTAGTGGCACTCCGCCCTAACCGAGCTACCTTTTTCTTAGTTTAGTGGCACTCCGCCCTAAACAAGCTACTCTTCTCCTTGGCTTAGTGGCACTCCGCCCTAACCGAGCTACTCTTCTCCTTGGCTTAGTGGCACTCCGCCCTAACCGAGCTACACTCTCCTTGGTTTAGTGGTACTCCGCCCTAACCAAGCTACCTTTTCCTTGGTTTAGTGGCACTCTGCCCTGACCGAGCTACCTCCCCTTGGTTTAGTGTCATTCCGCCCTGATCGAGCTACCCTTTCCTTGGTTTAGTGGCATTTCTCCCTAACCGAGCTACTTTTCCTTGGTTAGTGGCATTTCACCCTAATCGAGCTACCTTCTCCTTGGTTTAGTGGCACTCCGCCCTAACCAAGCTACCTTTTCCTTGGTTTAGTGGCACTCCGCCCTAACCGAGCTACCTCTCCTTGGTTTAGTGGCACTCCGCCCTAACCGAGCTACCCTTACCTTGGTTTAGTGGCATTTCGCCCTAATCGTGCTACCTTCTCTTGGTTTAGTGGCACTCCGCCCTAACCAAGCTACCTTTTCCTTGGTTTAGTGGCACTCTGCCCTGACCGAGCTACCTCCCCTTAGTTTAGTGGCATTCCGCCCTGATCGAGCTACCCTTTCCTTGGTTTAGTGGCACTCTGCCCTAACCGAGCTACCTTCCCTTGGTCCAGTGGCATTTCGCCCTGATCAAGTTACCTTTTCCTTGGTCTAGTGGCATTTTGCCCTGATCAAGCTTCCAAAGGATACGTCGCACCGCCATTACGAGCCTTACGTTTGGATTGGCATGAAAGCCCTTCCTTGCGTTAGCACTATCTCCCCGCTAACGAATAAACCCGTGTCGGCTGAAGACTTTGTGCCCTAGCTGGCATTCTCACATTGTTGCCACTACGAGCCATCCACTGTCGACCAGGCGTCGAACATTACACTTCGACCTGTCACCCTATACAAATAAAAATAATGGGGTTAAAAATAGAGATACCCCGCCAGACTTGCTCCTATATTAGGATAAGTGCAAAAATGGCTATAACCCAGCTATGGCAAAAACCCGAAGGGGCGCTGCAGGCAAAATCGGGTACCCCGCCGCTTGAAAACCCGAAAGGGCGTGCGGGTAAAAGCAAGAGGGGGCTGGCTCCGGCGAAAACCCGAAAGGGTGCTTGAGTCAGTAAAGTGGTAATTTCCAAATTCCTCTCCTATTCTGCACCCAATGAAACTCCGAAAGGGACAACCATCAAAGTCCCACCGGAAATCCTTTAACAAACCCACATTTGACCTTCGTCATCATCGGTGAGGTCGGGTGATCTCTACCCTCAACTTGGACCTTACGTCCCTGTTGCTAATCCCACCTTTGCCTCGGCATGTGGCCCATGCCGATGAATAAACCCACGTTCGACCCTCGTCATCATCGGCGAGACCGGTCGATCTTTACCCTTAGCTCGGATTTTACATCCTTGTTAATAGACCGTATCCTTTGCTTCAATATCTAACCAGTGTCGACAGACCGAAGCAGGGTCCAATCCTTGTCATCATCGACAAGGCCAGTCAATATTTTCGCGGTCCAGTTCTTCTGCATCTCGAATTCAAAAAAAAAGAAGAAAGAAATAAAAGAAAATGGGGTTAAAAATAGAGATACCCCGCCAGACTTGTTCCTATATGAGGACAAGTGCAAAAATGGCTATAACCCAGCTATGGCGAAAACTCGAAAGGGCGTGGCAGGCAAAATCGGGTGCCCCGCCGCGTGAAAACCTGAAAGGGCGCGTGGGCACAAGCAAGAGGGGGCTGGCCTCGGTGAAAACCCGAAAGGGCGCTTAGGTCAGTAATGTGAATAAAAAATTTGAATGATGAATAGTGATGATTCATTCTCTGTCCGGAAGACCCCTTACGAGGTCGACGGGGAATTTTCATCAGATATCCCGCCTATATACATCTATTGTCTACCCTTTTCGACCCTTGTCACCATCGGCAAGATCGGTCGCTACCCTACCCGGTTTTTGTCACCATCGGCAAGACCGTTTACCCTTTTCAACCCTTGTCACCATCGACAAGATCGGTCGCTACCCTACCCGGTTTTTGTCACCATCGGCAAGACCATCTACCCTTTTCGAACCTTGTCACCATCGGCAAGATCGGTCGCTACCCTACCTGGTTTTTGTCACCATCGGCAAGACCGTCTACCCTTTTCGACCCTTGTCACCATCGGCAAGATCGGTCGCTACTCTATCCGATTTTTGTCACCATCGGCAAGACCTTCTACCCTTTTTCGACCCTTGTCACCATCAGCAAGATCGGTCGCTACCCTATCCGATTTTTGTCACCATCGGCAAGACCGTCTACCCTTTTTCGACCCTTGTCACCATCGGCAAGATCGATCGCTACCCTATCCGGTTCTTGTCATCATCGTCAAGACCGTCTACCCTTTTCGACCCTTGTCACCATCGGCAAGATCGGTCGCTACCCTATCCGGTTCTTGTCACCATCGGCAAGACCGTCTACCCTTTTCGACCCTTGTCACCATCCGCAAGATCGGTCGCTACCCTAGTCCGGTTCTTGTCATCATCGTCAAGACCGTCTACCCTTTTTCGACCTTCGTCATCA